>SNQJ01S0054506.1:61230-85307 GCA_010110895.2 Picea sitchensis | reverse complement strand
ATCCCCATTGTGGATTGATCATGTCGGCTATTGTAAAAGGACCAAATCCCCTTTTGCGGATTGGTCATAATGTAATTGTAATAGGCAAAAGAAGAAGTCGGCCCCAGAATATATTTAAGAGGCCCCATAATATAATAAAGGTGGTTATAACCACCCAGTTTGAGAAGCCGACCCTACCAGTGAAGAGACACTTCACACGTGCCAGATTTGTATAAATATGGAGGCTAGCGCCTCACTTAGACACACCTCACTTGCTCATTGAAAGACAAGTTTCGGAACTGCAGTTGGAGAAGAGAGAGAGAGAGTGGCGCATCTTTGGGAGAGGATATTCTGTATTAGCTTGAGTTATCTCTTGGCATTGTATTGGCTATATATAATAAGGAAGTTTTGCTGGGTTTTCTTCCCCTAGAGGGTTTCCCAGGATAAATGTTGTGTCTCATGTGATTGTGTATTTCTCAGTGATCTTGTCTTATGTTGTTGTTATCTATTGAAATGCAAAGAACTATAATAATGGCTTAAACATTAACAATATGAAGATGTCGGGTATCCTATTCAATGCCCGTGATTATTCACTCACGGTCTTGTGTTAAGATCCTTTGGAGCTCAATAGAATATTAAATGCTATTGCCACCTGTTTTGATGCCAGTTGTTCCTTCAAGGTACTCACATGCTATGTTTCTCGTTGAGGTAAATACTGGTATTATTTCACCACTGACTAATATCGGATGCTTGAGTTGTGTAAGGTGCCAAATTTTATATGTTCAGGTGTTGGAACCTTGTTGAAGTAGGAATCCATATTGGGTGTTGAATTGCCAGGTTGGATATATCTTCTTAAAATAGTTCTTAACCTATCTTCTATTGAGAATATAATATATCTTCTTAAAATACCTTGAGTATATCTCCTCTTAAAAATGCCTTCTTTTGTAACTCTGCTTGTGTGTTCAAAAAGAACCTGGGACACTTGCACTCTATGACCATCATTAGCTTTATTGAAAATTACACACATATAAAAGTTCAAATATCTTTTAAAAACTCATTCTAATTCTAATTTGTAAAGAGAAATTAAAATAATTATATGGCAATTGTAATACCTTAGGAAAAGATAGGACTTTATGGGAGATAAGTCTTTAGCAAATGGAAAAAGGAGGCAAAATGTATACTATATAGGATGTAGGGGAACAAAAATATGCCAAAGTGGGGGTTCATTAGGAAGATTCCCTTGTTTTAGTGACAAAGAAGGAAGCCAGTCAGAAGGACTGGGATATGGATTTTTCCGTGAGACTAGAAGGGAAGTCAGTGTTGACTTCTAAGATTGATCTAACAGATCAAGCATGTTGCAGATAACAGTATAAAAGTTGTACGAAGATTGAATTGTGTCTAGAGGATTCTCCCAGCAAGAAGAAGACTATGACGAGACACTTACTCCACTAATCGAAGAAATAGTTCCAATATTTTAAGACAACCAGAACAAGCATGATTCATATACAGTATGAGATGCAGGGGGAGCAATCCCCATATTTAAAATTGAGTGGCAGTTGGTGCAGTACATTAGTCGGGCCATGGAGACATGACTACAATAGCAGATAGAGTTACCTGTATGAAAAAAGAAGAGCAATTTTCAGTATCAGTTATTGAGCCACTCTTAGTTTCAGATGAAGTTGTTGTCGTAATAGAGTAGAGGAACTACTCTCAGAGTTCAGCAACTACAGTGACTCTCAGCTTCAGAGAAGCTGCAAGTGCAGAGTCCCAGTCCCAGAGGAACAATTGCAGAGAGTAGAGGACATACTCTCAGATAGTGCTTTGCAGAAAAACACATAGAGCTAGCACATGATTGTGCATATTAAAGTGAAGAAAAACACATAGAGCTAGCACATGATTGTGCATATTAAAGTGAAGATGAGCATGTGTACCAGGTTGGTACAATGAGATGTGAAAATTTGGTTTCGAAGTACAGGACAAGAAGACTCATGTCTAGAAGTTGAAGCAAGCTACAAGAGCTTGGTATGGCAGATTGATAGTTTTTCGATGAGCTTGGGATTTACCAAGAGTAAAGTTGATCGTAATCTTTACTTCAATATTGTGGATGATGGACCAATTATATCGCTGCTATATATATGGATGACTTATTCTTGACAGGTGAAGAAAAGCTCATCACAGATTGTAAGAAGAAGCTCGCTGCAAAGTTTGAGATGAAAGACCTAGGCCTGATGCATTATTTCTTAGGTCTTGAAGTTTGGCAGAGCCCAGAGAAGATCTTGCTTAACCAAGGGAAGTATGCAGTTGAAACACTGAAGAGATTAGACATGTTGGAATGTAAATCCATGAACACACCCATGGAAACAAAGTTGAAACTCTTGGTTGATACTTCGTTAGAATTGGTTGATGCTACTTTGTACAGACAAATGATTGGTTCGTTGATGTATCTGACGAATACCAGGCCAGATAAATGTTTTGTTGTGAACACCTTAAGTCAGTATCTGGTAGAACCCAGACATGTTCACCTTGTAGCTGCAAAGCATGTGATGAGATACCTCAAGAGTACGTTGGACATTGGTCTCTGCCATACTGGAGACCATGACTTCAGACTGGTTGGTTATACTGATTCAGATTGGGCTGGAAGTGTTTCCTATACAAAGAGCACTTCATGTTGTTGTTTCAGTGTGGGGTCAGCCATGGTTTCATGACAGAGCAGGAAGCATTCCAGTATTGCTCTCAGCACGACAGAAGCAAAACACATTGCAGCCTGTTCTGCCAGTTGTGAAGCCATATGGCTTCAAAAGTTCTTGACAGGTCTATTTCATCTGGAGATGGAAGCCACCATGATTCTATGTGATAACCAGAGTTTCATAAAGATGACGGAGAACCCAATGTTCCATGATAAGTCAAAGCACATAGAAATCCGGTATCACTACACTCGTGATATGGTGCAGAGAGGAGCTGTAAAGCTCCAATATGTTGGCACAGATGAGAAGGTTGCAGATGTGTTGACCAAGCCTCTGTCTTGTGTAAAGTTTGAATACTTTCGAGACAAGCTTGGTATAGTCCGAAAGGACCTCCCTTGATAGGGGGAGTGATGCTGATGATACTATGGTATCCTGACCAACAACGGGTAGCTCTCTTAGGATTTTATATCCTAGGGGATTGATCATCCCTGGACAGATCCCAAAGGTCCGGTAAGGACGGTCTCTTAGAGTACCTGTGCATGTATATGCCAGTTGTGGTCAATAGTGGTAGCTCCGTTAGTATTTTATATCCTAGGGAATCTTTTGATTCCTGGGCAGATCCCGAAGGTCCGGTAAGGACGGTTTGTCAGAGTACCACGTGGTAGCTCCGTTAGGATTTTATATCCTAGGGAATCTTATGATTCCTGGGCAGATCCCAAAGGTCTGGTAAGGACGGTCTGTCAGAGTACCACAAAATGTTGTTGTTGCACCTGCCTCATTTTGTTTCCATATGATGATGATGTTGTTATCTCAGCCTCATGCTAATGATGTTGTTATCTCAACCTCGTGTTGATGATGTTGCTCCAGCCTTGTGTTGTTGATGATGTTGTATCAACCTAGTGTTGTTGATGTTGTTGTTATAGCTTTTATCCTAACTGATGTTGATGCATATGTTGATGATAATGCTATTCCAGCTCCATGCTGTGAATGATGATGTTGATACTATTGCAGCTCCATGTTGTGAATGATGATGATGATGCTATTCCAGCTCCATGTTGTGAATGACCATGATGATACTATTCCAACTCCATGTTGTGAACGATGATGTTATTTATGATGAAAAAAACTTCCGATGATATATAGATGTGCCAGTCAGTGTTCCAGATGTTGATGATGTTGCTGCCCTCTCTCTCTCCTGATGATGTTGTATTGTAGAATAACCTTCTTGTTAAGGGGGAGTGTTGAAATATTGTAACTACGAAGAATAGTCTAAATATAATTGAGTTATTATTATATAGATCAATCCCCTTTTGTGGATTGATCATGTCGGGACTTATGTATGACCAAATCCCCTATTGTGGATTGGTCAAACCATGTTTATATGGTGCTAATTGAAAAGTTGGCCCCTAGGGCTAATTAAAGTGGTTTTAACCACTAGTTGAAGAAGTCGGCTCTACTTGGTGAAAAGACACAACCCTAGTGCCTATCAACTAGGATAAATAAGAGAGGATGATGCCTCATTCTCTCACTCACTTTCAACCACTCATCTAGTGCGTAAGTTTTGGAGATAGTTGCAGTTGCCAGAAGGAGAGAGAGGCGCATGCTCAGTCTTGGTTATTCTTGGTGGTCTTGTCTTTTATCTTGGCAATCTATATTAAGGAAGTTTTTGCTGGGTTTTCTCCCCCATGAGGGCTTCCCAGGATAAAATGTTGTGTACCTTGTGATTGTGTTTCTCTCAGTGATCATGCTTATGTTATTATTGTCTAGTAAATTGAAAAGATCTTAATAACAACTCTAAATTTAACAATCTTCACATTTTTGGAAAGCTCTTGATGTGTAGAATAGTGTTGAGAGGTCGCAAATTTTGTTTGCAATGTTTGACCCCAAAAATGGTCATTTAAAGCCTCACACAAGCTCCCAAAGTTTTAGGACCCCAATTCACCAAAATGGGACCTGCCCCTAAAATGGGTCCTGCACGCCAATAGATCCAATTTTTCCACCCGCAAAGTACCAAAATAGATGACAAATTATAAAACAATCTATTTGGGATTAATACTCCAACAAGCTAGAATCACCACTTTCAAGTTCTTCTTGGTCTTATGCAAGACGTCTCCTCTTCTCTTCCTCCTCAACAAGTACAATCATAGGGTTTATAATCATATTCTATCTCCTTGTCTCCTTAGGGTAGAAACCCTAACCCTAGAACATCCAAGAATCCTCCAAGAAACCCTAGTGCTCCGAGACAAGAGAGATGATATAGAAAAAAGAGTACAAAAGGGGGGAGAGAGACTAGCGCTCCTCTCCTCACATCTCTAACATGAGTGATGATGAACAAGCTCTATAAGCATGAATGTGAGAACGACTCTCTTCTTTCTCTATTTATATGAGAGGTGAATGGAGGTCTACAATATCAAGTGAACTTGGTCCACTACAATCAACCTACAAAACACAAGTAGACCCACACATGTGAAGTGCTACATTCCAAAGGGACACATGTCAAGCTCCAAAGTATGTACGATCCAAAAGTAAGGCTCCAGGGCATGAGTGTTTTCCCTCCAAGGCCCAATGCTCCTCATCCAAGTGCTACAAAGCTCCAATGCATCTACTAGGTGTTGAGATTTGGGTACCTTGGAAAGTGGTCCCCATGTGTGTATGAGTCTCTAAGCACAAAGGGGGAGACTATTACCCTTGTACTATGTACTTTGTGTCTAATTTCACTTTGACTAAGGAGATTTAAGTCAAAAGTGAAATTTGGTCATTTTAGCCTAAAGTGACAATTAATTCACAAAGTGGGTGAATTAATAGACATAAAATGGAAACTATGGAAACTTAAGTAAAGTGGGTTTTGGTTTGAGATTTAGTTGATATGATCTCAACCATTGATTAGGGATGAGATGAGATGATCTCATCCACCCATCTTTTAGGTATCCTTATGCTTCCTAAATGAGGGCGCAAGGGGCAAAGGAGAGGCTATTCACTTGTATGTTCACCAAAGGAGCTTGGAGAAGGGCAAGAGGATGAGGATTATTGCATTGGGTGGGTATAGCTTGGGCACATGCTTTCATGGAGGGAGGCATCTAGCACAAAGCTTGGTTTATTTATTGAGGATCATTCATTACTGTGGAGGGCGCTCTTGTTGAGGAGGGCACATCAGTAGTGGGGAGGTCTTACACCTGTCAGATTGCAGTGGGATCAGTTGCAGAGGGAGACCACACATCAGAGCTTCATTCCTGTGGAGGGGTTTTCCATTCTGAGCTCACAACTTGCATCTGGAGCAGTTATGGTGGATTTGGTAGCATTTATGAGGGGCACACCATGCTAGGGCACACCTGCTTGGTTTGGACTTGTATTTTAGCTTGAGACAAGCTGCTATTGTAACAGGTTCATCTATATTTTGTACTTGCTGTATTCCACCATCTCTTCTCCTCATTTATAGACATATATCCCAAACTGGTTTTCCCCAAGGGGGGTTTATCCAGGGTCATGTTGACCAAAAATATCTGTGTCAAATTTATGCATGCATAGAAGTCTAGATCAACATTTTTAAGTTAAAGATCTAGAGGTAGTGTTATTTGTTTTAATGTATATTGCATGTGCTAACATTGAGTAAAGAAAATACTTGCAAGGGCACCTTAAAAGAGCACTTAACCATTAAATATTGAGAAGAAAGTTTGGTGACTGTTTGCTGTCCTAAAAACAACAAGAGAAGACAGCCACACAGTTGAAACTTAGAGCCATACTAAGGTCAAGGATAGACCTTAGGTGGAAGCCTCATAGGACCTCATAAAATCTACATGGTATCAGAGCCAAAGGTGGCTTAGACTTGCTGATTTTGGAGCATTGTTGTGGGCAGTTTTGTGAGGTTTTACATCAGATTTGTTGGCTGTTTTGGACAACAAGTTTTCAGTCCAAAACAATGGGTAAACTTCAGATCTGAAGGTACCTCTCATTCAGTGCCAATTGGACAACTCAGGGCAGATTTTGGACAACTAGTTGATAGTGTTTGTGGACAGTTGTGGGCAGATTTGTTGGGTTGATTTTTGACACTTGTGGACAACCTCTTTTCACACCTGCGTGGACAAGAGTGAGGCTGTAGTGTACAAACTCTTTTCACATCTACTTGATAGGAGTGAGGTCGGGGTTTCCCTTGCCTCTTTTCACACCTGTGTTGACAGGAGTGAGGCAACGTTCCTTTGCATTTTGGAGCATCAGAGTGAGTGCAGTTTGACAGACATGTCAGTATCTCAGATGCGTGTTGAGGACAGGCTAGCCTGGGCTACCAATTGGTTGCCTTGGAAGGCGAAGATCGTCTTTGTCTTAGAGGACCTCGAACTATGGGATATAGTTGAGGCGACTGTTCCCGTTATTCATGTTATTGCCCTAGTCTTGTTGGTAGAATTCAGGAAGAGGAACAATAAGGCAAAGAGGACCATTTGTGATGCAGTTCGAGATCATATCATACCCCATTTGACTAGGAAGACTTATGCATAAGAGATGTGGGCATCTCTATGCAAGTTGTATGAGAGATCTAATGAGAACCGGAAGTTGGTTCTTCATGATCGACTGACGAGCATTTGCATGCTTGAGGATGAGTCAGTTACTTCATTCCTTGGTCGTTGTTGCCGTCCTTATACACACCTGGTGTAACATGGAAGAAAACTTCAATCCACTTGGTGTGTCCTTGGGGGCAAGTTTCGAGTCAAGGTGCTGTAACTTGATCCTCAACTCCTCTGTCTAGGCCAACTCCTAGCGAAGCCAAGGGGGGTAGTCCCTATAAAAATAATCTAAGTCTCTTTTAAACTAAGAAAGCAAAATAACTCATTTCTAGGAGTTTATTGCTTGAAATAAAACAAACCATTCAATATTTAACATTCATCATCATCATAATCATAAAGTACTTGTCCATAAGCATGCATATATCAAAGGATACAAGATCTGCAAGATTTAAGCATATAAGTTAAACAATGTGCATGAATGTAAATGGTTGCTCACATAAAAAAAATACCAGTTATACCAGTGCCTTAAAGGGAGTCGTGGACAATTGTTGATCGAGTGTTTTATTAAGATAAATTAATGTTGAGTTAATGAAAGAATGTGACCTCTTTGGAGGCTAGCTTTCTGTTTGGAAACTTGCGGTGAGCTTACTGAAACCCAAAAGGTCTCACCAGTGAACTCACTAAAACTGCTGGATGTCCAAAACGGGTGGGAAAACCAGGTCCCGAGAGGGCCCGCCTTACTTCACAAGTCACTTTTAGGCGTTTTCCCGTGCATTGAGCTAACAACTTCAGAGGTTTCCCTAATTAGACTACAAACAAGGTTCATTTATTTTGCAATACTTGAAAGAGATAAACTATGTACCCTGCTTTGTAAAATAGAACTTGCAAAAGATACTTGGAAATTGAAAAAGCTTTGGAAGAAAATAAAAATTAGAACTTGCAAAATTATTGCCGAGTGTGGGAAACAAGCATTAAACTTAACATGCATAAAGCTCTGAGAGTAAATTTTAAGCATGCATGTGAAATGTGAGTGTTATGTTGCTTAACTTTAGGTGTGTTTGAGATCAAAAGATTAAACCAACAAAAGAAAGCCAAACCACGACACACAAATCCCCCTAATGGGGATGGAGAAACTGGGCACAAAGGGGCCCGCTTTTATTACACCTATTACAACGAGAAGAAAGTTCTCTTTAAACTTAACTTTGAAGAATGGATCTTTATAAAATTTGGATCTTTAAAGAAACTACAAGAAAAACAAGAGGAAAAACTTCATTGATGAAGTAGAAAGCCCCCCGGGTACCTCGAAAGCCTTGATTTCGCCGAAATTGACGAAATCTCCCCTTGTATTTGGATGGACCTGCTAAAAACCAGCAAACAAATTTAGTTAGAAGATGATAGAAATCAATTTAATAGACTAACTTGAAACTGGAAAATTTACTCAAAATTTTACGGAAAAAATTCTAAGGCAAAAATGCAATTTTTTAGACTTTTTCGACACTTTGCATGAACCTACCCTAGGCGCTTCTAGCTGTTCTAAAACAACAAGCATATGGAAGCTAGCTAGCTTGATTTTAAATGCAAAACAAAGCGATTAACTAGCTTAAGATCTAGATGAAAATAACCTAGAAATTGCTAGAAAATGACCTAGATCTACTTCTTTAATTTGAAAGAATTGCAACTAGATCTAGAAAATGAAAGCATGCAATCTTAGATATCCAAATTTAACTTTAAAACTGATCTAAACAACATGCAACCAAGAAAATAGAGAGGGAGAAGAATTTTATCAAATTTTTGGAATTTCTGCTTGAGCTTGGCACACTTGGGCTATCGGGTCCCTTTGATGTGAGGAAGAGGGAGAATGTCTTCTTAGGCACTCCTTGGACAAACAATAGATGCAACCGAGCTCTTTTGCCTCTCCAAGAGAAAGATCCTGCATGCTGTTGTTCCAAAGTCTACACTTAAGGCTATAAAGTGTAGAGTCTAAGCATCCAAAGTGAGTGAGTGATAAAAAGGGGAAGAAACAACTTCGGGGGATGAAGCTATGGCCGATCTCTGAGTTGTCTTTGTCTAGCTTCCAAATATTCTTGAATGCTGATATCCCGTTTGATGGCGGCCCATGAACGTTCGAGCTCTGTCCGAGTGATGGCAGTCTTAAGTATGGTATCGAAAAGATTCAAAGCGATGCTGGTTTGATCCGATAGGCCGGGTTCGATGTTGGGCTGGCTTACGACGGATACAGTCATGGGGAGAACAAAGCTTTAAAAGAGGGTTGATGTTTTAAAGTGCCTATTTCAATTTTAGATTATACGAGGAAAATTCAGTGAAGCCAATCGAAGGGTTTAACAAAATCGAAGGTCGTTTTCCGTAACTGAGTTAAAATCTGAAACTGAGTGTGAAAACATAGAGCTGTGAACAATGTGGGGCATCAATTTCAGAGGAATCCCATGCTGTAGCAGAAGAAGAAAAGAAAGAGATACCTTGATGAAAGCATATAATGTAGAGATCTAAGTAATTCACAGGTCTTGTACCTGCTAGTAGCCGATACAGAGGAAAAGCTGTAAATAACTAGATAACTAGAACCTGATCACCACAGTAGAAGTTATACTAAATTGCAGCTAAAACATTCATCAAAGACGTATATGTAAAAAATGACATGAAGCATGAAATAACAAAGGAAAACACATAATTCAATCTTGACGGACTATGGAGTCTTCAATTCGCTTTGTATTAATCCTGGCTAAAAAGAACTTTCTCTATTACAATCTACCACCCCCCCAAAAAGCCCTTCGCGTCTCTTACTAAATGTATATTTAAACAAACTTCTAAACATTTAGAATTTCGATCGTTCTGGAAACTTCTTAGTTACAAATGAAAAAATGGAGCGTTTCATCTCCTCATCTTTTGTCTTCCCTCGTAAGGGCGGAGCACCTTCCTTTCTCTGCTCTTCCGTCTCCAGAAATAGAACGGGTTGACATCTGCCATTATTTAGCACCAAAAACCTGCCCCTTCACTTGCTTGATGCAAATGACACACCTTTCCACCAACTGGGCTATCAACCTGGAAGGCTCTGCTTGGTTGCTTGCCTCAAAGGTGTAACAACTCTTCACCAATTGTGGCAACCTTTTCCCTACTTGTCGGTCTTCCGTGGTGATAGAGCATAATTGTAAACTTGGCTGTACTAGCCATTTGTCCACTTGGACCATATCAACCTGGCTTATCTAGGATATCTCCGCTTGCTCTTTCTCCACGTTTTCTTTGATGTCCAGTAGGTGTTTAGCTATATTGATTTTGCCCAGCATCCCAGCACTGGCTTCCTTATCAAGGTCTATCAAACTTTTATTTATCAAGGCGAACGTTTCCTCACAAGAATTCATCACCTCATTAGCTCTCCCCCTGCTTTCTGATATATTCTGCTCCCTGACCTTCAGCAAGATATTCCCTCTAGTTTGTTCTGCGATGGATAATTTGGAGCTGTCGACCATCTCTATCTTCGCCGTAGCTATAACAACGTCTTGGAAAGCAACCCGAGCTGCCCCAACTTCTATTTCTCTCAAAGAAATATTTTCTAACACTTGATCTATCGTCTGAAAGTGGTTCTGAATGGTTCCCACTTTTACAAGCAAGTCTTGTTGAGCCGTTAGTACCTTCTGTCGTATTTCGGCAGCTTGGGATTTGAACATTTTTATGTCTAAAACCTGATTCTCGACAACATCCAATTTCGATTGTAACTCTATAATTTGCTGCCCCAGCTGGCTTACCTGCGTTTGGCTAATTTGCGTCGACTGGCGCACCTGCTCAGGGTCAGATCTAAGTTTCTCGATCTCTTGCTGATCGGCTATTCGGGCTTGCTCGAGGCTTTTGCTCACCTCATCCCTGGCATTTGCTTCTGTTGTAGCCACTTTAGCTTCCAACTTCCTAATCAAGAGGTTCTTTCGTTTCAACTGGGCCTTCAAAGTTCCAACTGAGTACTGATTGGCTGTAGCATAAGCCCCTAGTGTTCCTGCTATCTTGTCTGCGAATTTTTCCTCTTTCACGGCCTTTCCATCTGTCATGATTTTAAATTTTTTAGCCACTATGCCCTCTCTTTGATATAATTCTTGCCTCACCACGACCTTCCTTTTTCTATCAAAGAAAAATTCGTTAGGAGGCAGCTCCTCTACATAAATGGGTGTCAATTCTTCATTGAAAATCCACCCCGCATCGAGATTCCCCTTTGTGAACTGTAAGGGTGTGATAATAACAATCAGACTGCCGATTTCCTTGGATGGTTGTTTCGGGGTAACATCTGTGGCCGACTTGTTTGACATGAATGATAGTGAGTCACCAGACTCTTGCAAGGGTATCTCTGCTTGACCTTGGACATGCTTGCCCGGCGTACCCTTTTCGGGGTTTCCTTCCTGTTGGTAGGGGATTTTGGCTCCTCTCTCTGAGGTTCCAGCCTCCCTTGTTTCCTCTTGGTTCTTCTCCTTGTTAGGACCCGAGTCCTTTGAACCTTTGGCTTCCGTCTGCTGTGTAACCGGAAGCTTTGGGGTTTCACCCTGTAAAATCTGGGGGAGACAACTCCGACGGTGCTCCTGGAATTTAAAGAAATCGGCCATATCTCCAGGTGGCAGGGCTTGAATCCGACTTAGGACTTCAGAGTAGGACCTCGCACCCCAGAATATTTCATCATGAGGGGAATCCTCGTGTTCATATCTCTTCAGGACACAACTCGCAAGGTGATTGCTCACAACCTTACTAGGGTCGTGCTTCTTGAAATCCACCAGCTTCATTTCTTCTAAAGCTGTAGCCTCGGCTTTGGCATGGCCAAAATCTAACAAGGAATATGCACCAACATGAATGGGGAAGGGCGGCCATACCTTTTTTGATACTCCTTTGAGCTCTTTGCTTATTCCGTTGAGCACGGTTTGCCTGACGACCTCGCGACACAATAGCTTATCTGGCAAGAATAGCAGTAGAGCATATGGAGGAACAGAGGTGCCAAAAACCTTGATATATGAAAATTCTGCCTCTATATACCAATCTGCCACGCTACTCAAGTTGGTCGTGACGCTATCCGAAATCCTGGGAGGCGGCTAGCCGAAGATGGCGACATGCAATGGCACCATTACCCAGTTGAAGATCTCGCAGATGAATTCTTTAGCTTTATCCTCCCAAAGCTTCGAGTGGTAGACATGAATAGGCTCTGTATTAGATGGAGCCTAGCTCCAGTTCATTAGTGGGAAGGGTGTCATGAAGCAGATGGCATCCATGATGTAAGCAAACATAAAGAACGAAGCTGCTTTCTTACTTGCCCTCTGTGCTCGATATTCAGTAATTCGGTTGGTCAGACTGTCAGACAACAGTTTGGCCCAGTTGAAGGAGAAACCCTCAACAACTATATGAATAAGCGGTATCCATGGGAGGAAAAAATGGGTAGTGTCCTCATTCCCATACAACATGTAGGCCATCATTGCTATGTACTTGAATTGTGGCTCCAAGGAAGAGATTGAATAGATCCCGTGAGTATCAACCCTAGATTTTACGGGGTGTGAGACCTAATCTTTGATCAGATCGGATAAAATTTTTGCATACTGCTCGCACTCCTTCTTGAAACCTTCTAGAAATTCGGCATTGTGAGTAAGGTTCGGTGTGGGTGACAATTTATACATTTCCCGCAAATGTTCTGGCTTGAAAGTCCCAATTGTTACCTTCTGTTTGTTGATAATCGTCCTGGTCGGGATGTCCACATGGTCCAGCGCCCACCTGATCATATGCCAATAGGGAAGACGCTGGTTCCTCGCCGCTATTTTGTGCATCTCTGCTTGAGCAACGATTTTGTATTTGGTTGATAAGTCATCCTTCTCGTTGTCGCTAGAATCATCCGAACAATTTACCGACTCGGATTGCAGAATGTTGGAAACGTATGACCATGTCTTGACAGAATTAATACTTCAGGGCGAGGTATCATAAACAACGTCTGAACCCTGACCCGAACTCTCGGCAGCTGCCTTGGGCCCTTTTCGTGGAGCCATGATAGAGAAACCTGCAACTGGACCTCCTGTTGAAAAAATTGAAAACACAAACCGCAATTATCCTGGTGAAATGGCTCTGTGCGCAAATAGAAATGAAAACTGAAATAATGAAGGAAAAACTCTCTATCTTGGTCATTTAAGCCCATGGGTTTCCTTACCAACAGAACGGTCAAATCGCTTAATAGAAAGATTTAGAAGTAAAAACGAGATCTTACTATCCGTCACCTCACTGCAATTCAAATAAATGCCATAAATGCTTGACAATTTGTAACATTGAAAAACATAGGATCATTCAAGACTTCATTCGTAAACCGCGTGTGTTAAAGTTTGTTTAAGGCACTAATTAATCTGGTTTAGTTCTTTCAATTTGGTGCACTTAGTTGCTAATCCCCTTTTCGACKTTCGCCACATCGGGTGTTTTCGCTCCTAGCCACTGAACCTTAAAAACCTGAAATTGCAATGGTGCGATTTAATTGATTAAAAGTGATTTGACTTRAGCCTTTTAATTAATCTGTTCTTAATTAAAGAAAATCGCGACTTCGTGGATTGGGGTTACAAAGGTGCTGCCCTTTGGGGAAACAATCGCCGAGTCGCGAAATCACGATTGTGACTAACTAGGGTTTAAAGTGATTTGTTTTTTATACTAACCTGGGTAACTTTAACACAACTTCGCGACGTTGCAAGTCAGAGGCTTGAGAAACGTTCAACGCATAACTCCCGAGAGTGAGGGTATGAGGTACTAAGAGATGATAATCCCCGCTTAGTCTTTTAGTAATGGTGATTAAAATTAGGAAGGTTTTCGCCATTTCGCATGTCGGGATACTGCGATTTTAGGGGATAGAAACGTGAAACAAACGAAGTCCCGAAATCCAACCTTTTTGGGCTTAAGTATAACATTTCATGTATTTAGAGAAAGGCGGCTCCAACACATGCAACACAAAATACTTGCAAATGCCTGTATACTTGATGTTTTTCTACACAAAAAACTTCAAGAGCATATTAGTTTGAAGTTTGAACAGAAACAAAACATGCAATGAAATATTAAGCATAGATAACAAGTGAATTGAATATTAAACAAACTAGATAACTCACTCCAACTAGATAATAATATCCCTATGATCAGCCAAGTAGACAATTGACAAATGCAAAATATCAATATTACATCACCTCATGTAAGTCCAACATTCATCCACACATAGTACCACACTCCAAAGATGAGGTCCAAAGTCTTTATTATTCCAATGAAAATATTACAACAATGATACAACTTGCTTGCCCAAAACCGAACTAGTAATGGGAGAGGTCAACCTTGCTTATATAGCCAAGTGGGTGACAACTCCAAGATAGATGCATGAGTGTAAGGAGGAGATGCACATAGGGTTAGGGAGTGGCGCACTTAGTAAAGGGGAGTGATGTATGGTGATGAGTGGAGTGGATAGGTAGTGGTGTGGACTGTAGGGTGAGTGAAGTGAGGAAGAGTGAGGTGGAGTGGAGTGGTGAGGGAGTGAAGTGGGAGTTGAAGGATGCGTGAGAGCTTTGGGATGTGCGCCATCCCTTGAGGATGCGCCACCTAAGCTAGTGGGGTCAAGTTCCCTCTTTGGGATCTCCTCCACACCTTTCATCTCTAGTGAAGTCACCTCCACCTTAGTTTAATTCGCCTAGGCCTCCAGTCAACTGGGGACATGAGAAAAACATGTTCCAACATGTTCCCCAGTTCTCCTAAAAAATAGGAAATGAATTAAATTACCCCTTTTCCATAAATTTCAAGTAAATTTCATTTTTTAGTGATAATAATCACTTTTTTGTCTCGAAAGAAGGTAAATAGGGGTTTACATGATACTCTGGATTGGAAAACGACCATAAATATGACATCTGACAAAGTTTGATGCCATATTTTTACAATTTATTGACTCAGAATTAAAAAATTCCATTTTTGCGGGAATTTAATTAATTCACTAAAACATAAAAAAAACCTATCAAACCTAGCTGCAATTTCCAAATGACTCAATCAAGATGACCTAGTATGAGCTCATATACATTCAGACACTAGGCAATGGTTTTCCATGCCAAGGCCTAACCACTAGCACATACTCCATCTCTGCAGTTAGTCTTCTGAGTGAAAAAACCTAGAAATTATTTAATCCCCCACAAAGGCAGGCAGAAAAAATAATTAACAAGTGAAAAAAAACACTCTAGAGTACATGCTCGTACCTAGGTCTTAGGTGGCCAATAGCCTTTTACAATATCTCATACTCAGGTCATTTATTACAATGGTGGAAATGCGGAAAAATGTGGTCTTTTGAAAGACTGACTGAACTCCAAACTCTGTCATATGAGCACTGACTGCTCATTTTTTGGCGGCTCTTCAGGAAATCCATCTTGTGCAAACTGGTGGATAACAGTCGTTACACCTAGATCAAAGACGAGCTTGGAGTCGTCGGAGAGGTGGTGAACCCTAACTCTTTGGTGAGGACAGCTATGAATAGCTTCACCAAACCTTGGGGTCCATTCGTACGCGACATTGTTGCCAGGGAGGGTTATGCCTACATGGGAGAGGATGTGAGATGACTTCGTCCAAGAGGAGACTCGACTAGTGGCAGAGGCTTCTGGATAGCAACAACAACAGTCAGTTTCGGGTGATGAGGACCTTGCTCTTTGGACAAAGGGCAAGAAGAAGACCAGCCGTGGAGGTCGACAGGGTCCCAAGTTTGGGGCCCCACCATAGAGAGGAGAGAGCAGCAATAGCAATGGGCAAAAGAGAGACATGAACACAGTGAGATGCTTTGCTTGTGGAGAGATGGGTCACTATGCAGGACCGTGTCGCAAGAAGAAGAAGAAGCAGCAGGATGGGTCAGTAGCGACAGCAGAGGAGATAGAGTCTAGTGAGAAGTTTGCGAGAGAATGTGCATTCATGACTACCTTGTCTGCTGTTACACCATCCAGTATTAGATGGGGAGACAAAGTTGATGAGGACCGACTGACTCACAACAGTGACTCAGAGGGAGATCAGACTCAGTGTCCCTGGACATCTTCAGAGTGGGTGACTGCTCCACCCAGGATAGCTACAGTTTCAGAGCAACCGAGCAGTCAGAGAGTTGGTGCTACAACTTCAGAGCATCAGAGGTTGATGAGGAGGAGCAACAGGGCACCATGGAGGCTTGAGCCTCACTTAGCTTCTGAGACGGGCGGATCAAGTTCTGGATCCACTTCAGGTGGAAGTTACTTAGCGAGAGGCCAAGTTGATGACTCTTGATGAGATACCAAGAGGGGGAGACTCTGGGTGAGATGCCAAGAGTAGGTGGAAATCCTTGGCGGGAGACCAAGGTGGAGATCCTTGGTGTGATGCCGAGATCTATGTGATCTTGGATAGATGGAGAGTCAGTTCCATTTATAGATCATGCAGATTGAACATATTTGTGACAGAGACTACTTTCAGTGATCAGAGTACAACCATACTCACCGAGTATATGCCAGGAGGCAACCATGTCCTCTGCAGGGACGAGAGTGGTGGTGACGAGCACTTTCCTCGGTAAGAGGGAGTGTTGAGATTTGGGTACCTTGGAAAGTGGTCCCCATGTGCTTATGCGTCTCTAAACACAAAGGGGGAGACAATTACCCTTGTACTATGTACTTGGTGTCTAATTTCACTTTGACTTAGGAGATTTAAGTCAAAAGTGAAATTTGGTCATTTTAGTCTAAAGTGACAATTAATTCACAAAGTGGGTGAATTAATAGACATAAAGTGGAAACTGTAGAAACTTAAGTAAAGTGGGTTTTGGTTTGAGATTTAGTTGAGATGATCTCAACCATTGATTAGGGATGAGATGAGATTATCTCATCCACCCATTTTTTAGGTTTCCTTATGCTTTGTAAAGGAGGGCGCAAGGGGCAAAGGAGAGGCTATTCACTTGTATGTTCACCAAAGGAGCTTGGAGAAGGGCAAGAGGATGATGATTGTTGCATTGGGTGAGGATAGCTTGGGCACATACTTTCATGGAGGGAGGCATCTAGCACAAAGCTTGGTTTATTTACTGAGGAGCATTCATTACTGTGGAGGGCGCACTTGTTGAGGAGGGCGCATCAGTAGTGGGGAGGTCTTATACTTGTCAGATTGTAGTGGGATCAGTTGCAGAGGGAGGCCACGCATCAGAGCTTCATTCTCGTGGAGGGGTTTTCCATTCTGAGCTCACAACTTGCATCTGGAGCAATTATGGTGGATTTGGTAGCATTTATGAGGGGCGCACCATGCTAGGGCGCACCTGCTTGGTTTGGACTTGTATTTTAGCTTGAGACAAGCTGCTATTGTAACAGGTTCATCTATATTTTGTACTTGCTGTATTCACCATCTATTCTCCTCATTTATAGACATATATCCCAAACTGGTTTTCCCCGGGGTGGGGGGTTTATCTAGGGTCATGTTGACCAAAAATACATTTGTCAAATTTATGCATGCTTAGAAGTGTAGATCAACATTTTAAAGTTAAAGATATAGAGGTAGTGTTATTTGTTTTAATGTGTATTGCATGTGCTAAGATTGAGTAAACAAAACACTTGCAAAGGCACCTTAAAAGAGCACTTAACCATTAAATATTGAGAAGAAAGTTTGGTGACTGTTTTCTGTCCTAAAAACAGCAAGAGAAAACAACCACACAATTGAAACTTAGAGCCATAGTAAGGTCAAGGACAGACCTTAGGTGGCTGCCTCATAGGACCTCGAAAAATCTGCACTAGGCCATGTGCATCCTTTGTGTCCACCCAACTACATGTTCACTCTGTCAATTCAAGCTAGCATAAGTAAAGTACAAGCCTGCATGTAAGCATTGAATCAACCCCATGCCATCTAGGGTTCAATGCCCACCTCTGAAATGGCAAGTGCTCCTCCTCCAAAGCAAGGTGTGTTCCAAGCAAGCAATTGTACCTCCACATGGCCATCATGAAGAAGTCACATAAGCTATCAAGGTCTCCAACGTTCCAATGAAGGAATACCACATAAGCATCAAGCAAGGTCTAACATCCAAAAGGAAGCCACCTCCACATGTGCAAGTCCATCATGGATCAACCAAGCATAATCCATATACCATGCACCCCACATCACATGAAGCACCCCCAGACAAACCATGTGATCATGGCATGCTGGAAGAGAAATCCACAAGTGCAGCTACATAATGAATGCAAAACATAAACATACACACAACAATGAATTCTTTAGCCTCGAAACATGTCAATGCTTCGTCGACTAAAGAATCCATGAATTCATAAACAAATGCAGCTACAGAATGAAATGAAAATGACTGAAAAATATACAGCAAGATGTTGAAGGAGAGATACAACCACTAAGAAAATAAATAGCAAGAAATAAATGGAGGGATTCGACCAGCTATTGCAGCTCTAAAGCAGGCCCTTACTTTGAAGCAAGCAATGGGATTGAATCCTTCTCTAACATTATTCACACAGCAGAAAACTCAATTCAAAAATCACAAAAAAAAATTCTATTGTTGACCTGAACCCAAATGTGTTGGAAACCGATACATTTATACATTGGGTTCTTGAATTCTTGGGGAATCTAACCGAATTCCAAGAGCCCTACACAATCTCAATTAATTTAGAAAAATAATCCAATTAATAGCTTCAAAATTAGTGAATTCTTCATATAATTGGTGGCTGAAATATGCCTTGAAATATTGGGATGAAGAATTTGGATGGACTCTGCAAGAGCAAAATATGATTCCACAGTAAACATGAATCTTAGTAGTCTCCTTCAATTGTCTTTGTGTAGGGAACTCTGTAACAAGTAGGAAATCTACGGATAAAGAGGATGAACACCAAGAACTGCTGCAGCATATATCATTAGTGCCTCGAACATATGATAATCATCAAAACTCATATATTTCATTTAAAAACTCCATAAAAATGATCAAATTGATCAATTTGCACAGAATTACTAAATAAAACCCAAATGGCTATAATAGGGCAGCATATGTAATATTCAAAGTATGGAATGGCATATTTAGGCATTAAATGATCATGAAAATGTGAAAAGAAGATGAGTAAAGTGAGACATATTTGACTTATATGTGCAATACAGCTTGAAGTTGTTGTCCAATTATTGTGAGGTGGAAAAAAATGATAGAACAACTTCTTGACCGCCTATTTCGACTAGGTGTCAACGTCATGTACCATGAAGATATGTACCTTGTGGTACAACAAGTTTGAAGACCTATGGCTCAACAGGACAATTCTACCCCCAAAATTTCTCTCTATCCACGGAATGTGCACTCCTCTGCGTGGGAAATTTTTGTAATGTAACATGTTAGCATGGGTCAAGTTTTAATGATTTAGTGGCCTAGGACTTTATCATTAGGGAATTCCTTTCATTGAGTGTTTTTTTTCCTTGGGTAATTAATTTTGTTTTTCTAGCGATTTTAATTATTTGAGTTTTTCACTCAAATTTCCTCCAAAGTGGTGAAAGATATTCTAATGATCGAGTCCAATAGGTGACTAAGGGCTGAAAGTGTTGTATATGACAATGCTAGACATCTCCTAGAGTCTTACAAAATTCCGTTAAGTTTTGATAAGATTTTTTAATAATTTAAATTTTCGTAAATTGAGAAATTTTTAATTATTTTTGATGTAAAATGTAAAAATTTGGTCCTTGGAGATTTAGTATAGGGGTATGAGTGCTCAAATCAAATGGTTTATGACCCCCTGCACCATTGGACCAAGTTTCAACTCATTTGGACAAGTTTTGCTAGCTCAATGTCCATGAGGAGTCTAAGTCAGTAAAACCTCAGCAAATAATTGGCTAAAGTAAAATTACCGAATTTTGTAAAAGATTCTAAAGTCATGAGAAAAGGGGGAAAGGTTGTTTCATAAGTCATTTCTATGTTTTATGGGGTCAAATAAATCAAGTCCTCCCTTTCCTACCTCTCATTCAACTTAGCTCTAGAGAGGGGGGCGAATTTGTCTCTTGTGGGGCTCACCATCTCCATTGGATTGGCCATTTGATGATGGGGACCACATGGGGGTCCCATTCCACACCTTTGGTGACCCCATGGGGCATTATATAGAGATTTAAACTTAGGATAGGGGGTTTCGTCCCCCATTTTTGAGTTTCCAATTCTAATGGGAGTTCCCCTCACTCATGGTGCCCCCCCCTTTGAGTGAGCCTCCCTCTTTTGAGAGTGACACTTATAATGCATGCAAGGGGGGTCTCTCCTCTCTCCCTCCCTTAAAAGAAAGGCCCCTCTCCTCATTTTTCACATCTATTCTCATAGCAACTCCATGCTATCCAATTTTCTCCTCACTTTTTCTTGCTCTCTCCCCATTTTCTCTCTTGTAATATTGTTGTCATATTGCAGCCACTCTTTTCAATAATAGAAGTGAAGCTTTGGAGGAACTCTTGATGTCCTTGTGGTGTTCTATTGGTGTACTCTTGGTGTTCTTGTGAGGTCATATTTCTACAGTTTGTAGTTATTTTGCACACATTGTTTTTACTTGAAAAACCCCAAGCAAAGTATTTTGTTGGGGACAGATCTATAGTAGTATTGTTGTAGATCTAGATGAGTTGTTTTTTTTTAAGTTTGCAAAGTACTTTGTAGACCATTTTAAATGACTAATTTTCTTGCCTCATTGTGTAACAAGTATTTACAACTTTGCATGTTATCAAAGCTTGGAAGAAAAGACTCCAATAACTTCAGTTCTCTTCACTAATATTTCTGATATAATTTCAACTATCTTTTATACATTTTCTGCACTTATTTCTCTTCTAAATCTTGCAATCTAATTAAGTTTTATGTTCAGATTTTTAGTATAAAATTTTCTGTTTTAGATATTAAGAACTATTAACTCATTTGAAGTGATTTCTAGCAATTTCCAGCACACTTTACTTGCTGTTTTTTGCAGGTTTTCGCCAGTCCAAGGGGAGGTGTTGTCCAATTTTGGCCACAAGGAGCTCAAGGAAGCATCCAAAGGTCTTGGTGCAAAACCCTCTCTCTTGTTGACCACCTATTTCGACTAGGGGTCAATGTCATATACCATGAAAATATGTACCTAGCGGTACAATCAGTTTGAAGACTTTTGGCTCAACCTGGCAATTTTTGCCCCCAACACACTTTTCTATGTACTCAAAATGTCCTCTCCCCTTCGTGGGATAATATTGTAATATGTTAGCATGAGTCATTTTTTGTCTAGTTACCTAGGACTTTATCATTAGGGAAGTCCTTTCATCGAGTGTTTTTCTTCCTCAGGTAATTAATCTTGCTTAACTACAATTTTAATTATCCTTGAGTTTTTCACTCACATAAATCTTCCAAAGTAGTGAAAGGTGTTCTAATGATCGAGCCCTATGGATGGCTAAGGTTTGGAAGTGTTGTAAATGACCATGCTAGACATCTCCTAGAGTCTTGCGGAATTCCATTAAGTTTTGATAGGATTTTTTAAATAATTAAAATTCCCGCACACTGATATTTTTTAATTATTTTTGATGTAAAATGTAAAAAAGTGGTCCTTGGAGATTTTGTATAGGGGTATGAGTACTCAAATCAAATGGTTTATGACCTCCTACACCCTTGGACCAAGTGTCAACTCATTTGAAACAGTTTTGCTAGGTCAGGAGGTAAAAAATCAACAAATAATTGGCTAAATTAGAATATTCAAATTTTGTAAAAGTGACTAAAGTCATGAGAGAGAGTGGAAAAATGATTCCTAATGTATTTCCTAAGTTGGGAAAGTGATTTTCCACTTAGAAGAACCCCCCTTACTAAGCCAACAACCTCAAGTGATCATTCCCTAAGAAGAGGGGTGCCCCCTTGCTCATGAACACATGGGAATTAAAAAATAAAGCAAGAGGGTGGCCAAAAATGTGGGTATAGCCCCCTTTGACCCTAACTATATGTTTGGTGATTGGGAAAGGTGTTTTCCCCCTTCCCCACTCTCCCCTCAAGCCTCACCCACTCACTAAACCCTAAAAGTGCACCCCACTTGCGGAGACTTCCCTCCCTTGGATGTGCGACAGTTGGAGCCCATCTAAGAGGGGTCTTTCCTCTCCCTCAACTATAAAAGAATGCCTCCCCTCTTCATTTGATCATTTATTCTCAGAGCAAGTCTATTATGCCAAATTTCAAAATTTCTCCTATTCTTTTCCCTCTCTCTTCCATTCTCTCATTGTAAATCTTGTTACAAGTATTTGTAGCAACATTTTGTGAATAATAAATGAAACTTTGGATGATCTCTTGTGTGCATTGGCAGTCTTCTTGGTGCTCTTCATGGTTCTCTTGTTAGATGATATAGCTACATTTTATTTCTTGTATTTTTTGTTTTCATTAGTTTAACTTGGAGACCCAAGCAAAGTATTTTGCTTGGAAATAATTGGTAGTAGTATTACTATTAGTTTTGTGGTAGTTTCTTTCAAGTTTGGAAAGTATTTTGCAGGCTTATTAGATGTTGCCTCCTCCTTGTTGTCTTGTGTAGCAAGAGCATACTTGTTTGTAGGTCACTAAAGGATTGGAGGAATGATTTTCAGAGTGGGAAACTCACTCATTCAATCATCGAAGGCTTCAACTATTTTTCTTTTCTTACCTCCCTCCTTTCCTCTCATTTTAAAGCACTTATTTGCTCTAAGATAGTCATTAAAAATTCACTTTTATGTTCAGATTTTTCTATATAAATTTATGTTTCATTGTGCTAACAGAAATTAACAAGATTCTTGGTGTTTTGTACCATACTCCAACAAATATAGTTTGTTGTTTTATGCATATTTTAGCCATGTTGTGGGGAAGTGCTACTTGTTTTGGTCCCCCAAAACACTCAAAAAACATCCTAAAGTTGGAATACCAAATCCCCTTTCATCTCTCCTCTTCTAAAGCATTGTAAGCGACCCAAGAGACTCTCTTGGGCCTGCCTTCTCACAAATAAATATAAAAATCTGATATTGTAATTAGTTAGGAAATATTGCCCACACCTTGCAAAGAGATTGGCCTTAAGCCATCCTTGCAATATCCTGAAGGCTAGGTTTAGATTTATTTTCTTGCATTTCTTTTATTATACTCATCTTGGCCAAAACGATAGGCTTGTCCTCCACTTGTGCCATTGTTGTGGTTGCTCTTTGATTTCCAAGTCATTTAAATTCTTTTATTATTCCCACCTTGTCCAAAACGGTAGGTTTGTCCTCCACTTGTGCCATTGTTGTGGGGTTGATCTTACTTTCCAAGTCATTTAAATTTTTTTTTTTTGCCCACACCTTGCAAAGAGATTGGCCTAAGCCATCCTTGAAATATCGTGAAGGCTTGTCTAATTATTTGAATCATTGCAAAGTAATCATATTTGTGCTCCACCTTTGCCCCGTATTCCCTCTCCTTGCCATTTTGTGGATCTTGGGTAACTAAGAAAGGGCAAAGGATTGGAGATTAGTTTAATTAGGCATCGAATTGTTATTATTTCCACCACCAAAAAGTGTGACTTGGGAGGATACAAAGGGTCGAAGTCGGGGACGACTTCGTGGCACTACACGTCCTCCTTGCTTGAGTGCCCAAGCATCCCGGATTTGACCTGTGCATCTAGGGAAGGACCTTGTTTGTCCTTATTCTTGAGCGTCCTATTGGATTACTGAGAAGGGGGGTGAATCAATAATAGAGCAATGTAATCCTTTTTAACCATATAATCCAAGTGTTATATCAATGTAGCATTATCATCTAATAACTGCAGAGTAAATAAACAATGAAAAATGAACAATCATATACATACACAGTACACTGATGTTTTACGTGGAAACCCAAAGTGAGAGAAAACCACATAATGTTTTTTCTTATATGTCTTGAAGAATTACATTCATTGGAAGCACCAACTTCCTTTGTTTTCCAGCTGCAACTAGAAGGAGGCTCCAACCCCCTTGTTTCTCAGGCTACAAC
>SNQJ01S0054506.1:44878-61220 GCA_010110895.2 Picea sitchensis | reverse complement strand
TTCAATTCTTTTATCTTCTTCTATTTGAACCTTCAAATTTGTGATCATTTGTTCTAGTTCTTGAGTGTCTTCTTTCTTGTCTAGTTTTTCTTGTAGTTTCTTGTTTTTCTTCTTTTCTCTTATGATAACTTCTATGGCACACATTAATTCCTGTCGGTAGTCAACTTCTGCCCTTCAATTTCTTCTTCGACTTCTTCATATTCTTCTTCGTAGTCTTATTTATCAGAGTCTTGTACTGCCATGAATAAAACTCTTTATGTCTCACTGCCACTGACTTCATCTTCATCTGATGATGAGATGTCTTCTTTGGTGCATAAACTTTTCTTGAAAACTCTCTTTGTGGTTCTTTTGTCTTTATATGTTTGTTTGTCTTTTGAGTAACCTTCATCATTTCTCTTTTTCTTATAAAGACATTTGTGAGCAAAATGACCAATACCATCACAATTAAAACAAATTAAAGGAAGCTTACCTCTATAACTACCGTCGGTTCCCTTGTTAAGTCTTTTGACAAAGTTGGCCACTTCTTCATCATCTTCCGAGACGTCACTACTGTTGCTATGTTCTTCTTTTTGTCTTCCCTTTTTCTTTGACTTTTGGATGCTTTGAAGGCTGCTTCTTTTATATCTGGATTTTCCTGTTCAGTTCTCATTTAATATGTTGTGAAGATTCCATGTAATTCGTCCATGCTTATTGAGTTTAGATCTGATCTTTTTTCTAGTGCTTATATCTTAGGGTCAAATCTCATAGGAAAAGATCTTAGTACTTTTTGAACAATTACAGATTCTTTGATTTCTTCTCCCAATCCTCTGATTGGATTTACTGTTTCATCAATTCGTAAAAACTAAGTTGCAATATTCTCATCTTCCTTCATCTTAAGTTGTTTGCACTGACCTCTGTAAGTTTGAAGCTTTGCTGTTTTGACTTTTGAATCTCCTTCATAAATATTTTGAAGTTTGTCCCAAATCTCTTTAGCGGATTTACAATGTTCAACTTTGATGAATACCGTTTCACTAAGACCATTCAGAAGTGCATTTTTGGCTTTGGAATTATTCCGACCGAGTTTCACTGCTTTGTCATTTGTTGGCGGAACTGTTGGTGTTGTGTATCCATGTACAATTGATTGCCAAATTTCAAATCCTTATGCCTGTATATATGTCTTCATCCTTATGCTTCAAATGCATACTTCTGTCCATTGAACTGTGGTATTCCATTTTTATACAAGTTGTTGCTCTCCGTGATCTGCCTTTCAGTGCTTAAACTGATTTCTGAAGGAACCCGCTTTGATACCAATTGTTGGATTACTGAGAGGGGGGGTGAATCAATAATAGAGCAATGTAACCCTTTTTAACCATATAATCCAAGTGTTTTATCAATGTAGCATTATCATCCAATAAATGCAGAGTAAATAAGCAATGAACAAATGAACAATCATACACATACACAGTACACCGATGTTTTACGTGGAAACCCAAAGCGGGAGAAAACCACAGAATGTTTTTTCTTATATGTTTTGAAAAATTACATTCATTGGAAGCACCAACTTCTTTTGTTTTCTAGTTGCAACTGGAAGGAGGCGCCAACCCCCTTGTTTCTCAGGCTACAACTTGAAGGAAACTCCAACTCCCCTATTCTCTGGCTACAACCAGAAGGAGGCTACAACCCCCTATGTTCTGTGGTTACAACCGGAAGGTGGCTACAACCACCGCTGTAAACCTGTACCAATAAACTTGAACTATGCATCAACCTGTACCTCAACCTGTACCATAAACAAGTGCATCAACCATGCACCAACCTGTACCAAACAACCTATAATCAAGCTGTACCATAAACAAGTGCATCCAACCATGTACCAAGTATGTGCCAATCATGTGTCAACTACTCATCAACTATGACTCATCAATATGTACCAACATCATCAACTATACACCTCATGTATGTGCCAACTCATAAACTACTTGTCTCAACCATGTACCCAACATGTACCTTAACCAAAAACCCTCATCAATTTCATCATCCAAATATGATTTGTAACTCTGTAATAAACCTGGTGTATATTATCACATACCTGCAAACCTTCCTTAAGTTTCACAACAAGAGACTAGCATTTTCATCAAACTTTTCTTTAGTCTCACATTACTAGTTTGGGATTAGTCAACAGCCCTAACTTGAAATAATCATAACTATGTACCTGTAATGAATAAAGATCTGAAAATAGTACACAATGATCTTCAATTTGTTTTATGCAATTCCTCCAGGTTTCACTACTTGGAACCTCTCAAAAAAGGAGTTATAGCAAAAATGACATACCTTGTTGAATTCTGGCTTATTCTAGAGAGAGACCTTGTAGAGCGTGCCCCGCACGGAATGTTTGTTGAGTGGATTTGAAAATGTTACACAACATATTATAAACTGTACTCTAACTAACACATTTGGTCTCACTGAATTTGAATCTGTTATGAAGAAGTTATGACGTTTTTACCCGAAACACTTGTTTTAGACTAGTTTCAGGACTAGCCACAAACCCTATTTTCCATGGAGTGTAACTCCAAAAATAAAACGACCCACAGGCTAAATGTTTTACCACGGATACTTGGATATGTTTCCTCAATGGCCTATCAATTACATGGTCTGAATCATTCTAGAAAAAAGGTTATGGCGAAAATGGTGAGATGACCTGTAAATAACATATCTTAGAAAGCATCATCAAAATTTTTTATCCTCCTTTGAATTCCGACCTTCTTTTCTTCACCTTCCCTTTGAAATTCGGCTTAGATATCCTTTGGTTACCTCAGTCACTTATAGATATTCAACATGCTCAAGTGTGATGTAAAATGAGAGAGCCTTGCCTCTTATTTATACTCTCCATCTTCTAGGTCACTTAACTCATTTCTAGGTCACTTAACCTATTTTCCTCATTTTTAGGGTTAACCACTTTCCATAATTAGAAAGTTCTCCATTACTTTATCATTTAAATATTCCTTTTTGACTTTGTCACCTCACTTTATCATTTAAATGATCTTCTTTGATTTTGTCACTTCACTTTATTATTTAAGTAATCCTTCTTGACTTTGTCACTTTACTTTAGCATTTAAATAATAATTTATTCTTTGCATGCTCTTTGACTTCTTTGACCTTTTGGGGCTTCAAGCCAACATATGAGGGTCCTCCAACTTTGTAAGGCCATAACTCTCAAACCATGAGGAGTTCTATGACGTTCCACATACCACCAGAAATGGCATGCCATGTACTATCCATATAGAATAGTATTACCTTCAAATATATTAAAACTCATACCATTATACATGAAACAACCTTGGGTCCATTACCCAAACCTTTGTGCTACCAGAATTCACTACCAGACTTTCTTCAAGGGTTGACATCAATGACAACCAACCTTAATCAACACGCCCAACAATTCATTTTGGTTGAGGGGATAATTGTTTGGGTTAGTTACATAGTCTAGGCTTGTATCTCTCACACTTTAATCCCCCTAATTCAAGAGAGACTTAAAACCTATTAAAATCAACCAACTATATTCACAACATTGCACTTCAAGTTTAGCTATTTACTTTTAAAACAATATCACTCTTTCAAGTTGTAATTTTGCTTTCCAAGCAATTTCATGTTTTAAGTCACTTTCTTTCATTGTGGATATTTACATGCATTAAAGCATCTTTATATTGTTATAAGTATTCTTTATTCATTTGAAGATAATTGTCCAAAGCTAATAGTCATTTTATTATCTAATTCATTGTGTAGATTATTTCATGTTGTAGATATATGTTTAATAGCTCATCTCAATAAGCAAACTTTCGGTATATTTTAGGCATTGATCAATTTGTTTTATTTTCAAAGAAAAGGTTTGTCTGTCATTAAAGGAATTGCATTTGCATTGTTTGTTTGTCATTGGATTGGGTCTCCCTAATAAAAAACCAAATTAAGTCCTAGATCATTAATCAAAAGTTTGAAGATTTTCCAGGTAGGTTTGTCTTTGACCTCAAGTTGGCTTTAAATTTCAACTGTCAAACAATGTTTTGTTGTTGTTTTATAACAACAAACTGTTCAGGAACTTCATAGTTGTTTTGTTACGGTTACATAGGCCTTTTAGGTGCTCTAGCATGTAGTTTTTGTCACCAACAAGTTGGCACATGCATACCATAAAATATGTAACACACCTAGAGATTTTTACTGTTGAAATAATGTTGTTCTAAACACTAACATACATGAAAATGAACACAGGTATTTTTGGTCAATATGACCCTCGATAAACCACCCCCCCCCCGAGGAAAACCAGTTTGGAATATGAGTGTATATATGTGGAGAATAGCCCGCAGGGGTGTA
Source organism: Picea sitchensis (assembly GCA_010110895.2). Lineage (NCBI taxonomy): Eukaryota > Viridiplantae > Streptophyta > Pinopsida > Pinales > Pinaceae > Picea > Picea sitchensis. Next base: position 56,879 of record SNQJ01S0054506.1, on the reverse strand, counting down.
GAACGATTGGCAAGTGCTGTGTAAATGGAAGGAAATTTGTAAAAATGAGGTTTCAAGTTCGATTCTCACCCCGATTTACTTGTGCTCCATTCTTCCGGGCTGCGTGGAGCACCTAGGGTTATAGTGGTAGCCGACGAGGATCGACCCCGTGTCATGCGAGTACGAGAACCGCGCGTTGCCGATTCCCCCAGTAAAAAAATATATATATATATATATATGTGAAGAATAGAAGGTGGAATACAACAAGTACATGAAACAAATGAACCTGATACAATAGCAGCTTGTCTCAATCTGCAACACAAGTCTAAGAAGTAGAGATGCGCCCTAGCATGGTGCGTCCTCCTCACAAGTTGCCCAATCGACTGAAATGAAGCACCCTTGCTCCCTGAAGCTCTGATGGAGAAACCCTTGCACACAACTCTGAATATGTGAGCTACCTCTCCACTGAAATTGTCCTCAAAACAATCTGACCAGTACAAGACCTCCCTGCTATAAGTGCGCCCTGCTCCTCAAGTCTACCCTCCTCCAAGCAAGAACAACTACCACAAATAAATGAGGATCTAAGCCTCCATTCTACCTCCATGAAGGGGGCTGCCAAGCTTTCCTCCACCATAGTCACCATCCTCTCCTCAATTCTTTCTCTCAAACTCTCCAAGTGAACATAAGAGTGAATGAGCTTCTCCTTGCTCTTTGCGCCCCTCTTGAACCTCCATAAGGAAACCTAAAACTTGGATGGATGAGATCATCCCATCTCATCTCCAATCAAAGTGTGAGATCATCCCATAATAATCTCACTCAAAAACCCACAAAGTGAATTAATAGTCATTTAGGTTAAAATGACCAAATTTTACTTTTTGACTTAAATCTCCAAAGTCAAAGTGAAATTAGACATAAAGTACAAGGCACAAAGTACATAGTACTTTCCACTTGTGTTTAGAAGCTCACAAACACAAGGGGACCACTTCTCAAGGTACACAAATCTTAACAAACTTAACATAGTTAAGTAGGGTCTACCCCCCTTGGCTTCCCTATGAGTGTGCCTAGACGAAAGAGGTCTAGATCGAGGTAACAATGGGTCTAGTCCTAGGCTTGTGCCTCTAAGGACACACCAAGTGGGTTGGAGACTTCTCCACGCTTGTAAGTGTGTATAAGGACGACCACACCTCTTCTTGCTTCCAAATCTTTGTGAGAAGCCCAAGAAAGTCTCTTGGGCTTGCATTCTTTTTATCATTTTCATAAGTTGTAAATTGTAAATTATTTTCAAGCTTTGTTTATGCCCACACCTTGCATGTGAGTGGCTTTGCCATCCTTGCAAAATCATGCTGGCTAGTTAGGAATTTAATTTTCTGTTTTTCTTAATTTGTTTGCTCCACTTCTCCCACAAAGAGAAGGTTGAGTGGCTAGTGTTAGCTTGCTCTATTTTATTTCCAAATTATTTACCCACCTTCGCACAAAATCGGTAGGCTTGCCCTCCACATTGTGCCATAGTTGTGAGGTTTGAAAATTCATTTTATTTTTCCCACCTTTGTCCTTAAGGCAAAGCTGTGTGGCTAGATTGCTCATTCAATTTGTTTCAAGTTATTACAATTATTCATTTGTGCCCACACCTTGCATGTGAGTGGCTTTGCTACCCTTGCAATATCGTGACGGCTAGTTAGAATTTCCTTTTTTTGACAAAGTAATCAAACTCTTGCCCCACCTTTTGCCTTGTATTCCCTCCCCTTGCCACTTTGTGGATCTTGGATAACAAGAAAGGGCAAAGGACTGTGTGGCTAGTTTAAGTAGGCACCTAATTCTATTATTGCTAAAACCATTGAAAATGGGTGACTTGGGAGGCTAGAAGGGGTTGAAGCCCGGGATGGTTTCACGACACTATGTGTCCTCCTTGTTGAGCACCCAAGCATCTTGGATTTGACCTGCGGAGCTAGAGGGGAACCTTGTTGTTCCCTTGTTGAGCGCTCAACACTTCCTCTTGGTTGAAGGGATAAGGATTTGGGGTAGTAACATAGCTTAGGCTTGCAACTTTCACATCTAATTGCCCCTATAAAGAGAGACCTAAAAGTCTATTAAAAGTAACCTACACACATTTCAACACTTTCAACTCATATTTTCTACATTTCAAGTTTTACCATTCCTTTACTTTTCAAGTAATTTCATTTCATGTGAATAACTATTTTTCAAAGTATCTTTCATTTCAAGTACTCTTTATTCATTTGAACATAATTCTTTAGAGTATAAAGTTGTCTTTCAATTCATTGTGTAGATATCTTGTAAATTTGTAGAAATATCTTGCTTTGTGTATATTGGAATAATTGAAATTGGATAATCTTTAGACACTGATCTAGTTTTTGTTTTGTTATATAAAAGGTTTGCTTGTCATCGAAATATTGCATCTGCACGATTGTTTGTCATTGGGCTGGGTCTCCCTAATCATTAAATCAATTAACTCCTAGAACTTCAATAAAAACTTCACATAGTTTAATGGGGTCTACCCCCCTTGGCTTCTCTAGGAGTGAGCCTAGACGGAAGGAGTCTAGATCAAGGTGACAGTGGGTCTAGACTTAGGTTTGTGCCTCCAAGGACACACCAAGTGGGTTGGAGACTTCTCCACGATTGTAGGTGTGTATTAGGACGACAACACAACTTTAGAGTGATTGGAGGTCAAATGTTTCATTGATGGGACTATTTTGATCATGCAGAGATGCCATCCCCATCCACTACCATTGTCAGCACTTGCAGGATTCTAATATTGCAGATTTAGCTTCATAACCTCCACCGTTATGTGGGGGTTGTGTCGCTCGTGGTGGTGTTTGTCCCAATGTGCCATGACCACTTCCTACTACTCTTACTGTTAGATCATAGGAAACAAAAATTAGAGTGGCAAGAGAAAATATTAGTAGATAGTAGAATTATTTGTCTTTTTCATTTAGATCTTTAGTCTTTATTGACTAGTTACTAGTGTTTTCACTTTTCAATGTTCACTTTCAAGTCTTCAATTTCTTATATCAAGATTCTATAATCTATTTTATAAATTGGGCACATGGCCTTGACTGCAAATTTGCATCTTACAACTCTCTGGTCATGAGGGCCTGTTTCATTTCCTGGTTGATGTTATCTATTATAGTTAGATGTTGACAACAAATGTTATCTGTTGAAACTTGAAAAATGAAGGTTGATGTTATGGTTGATCTTTTAATGGCATTGAACTGCTGGACTGTTGATGTTATCTCTGTACTAAATTATTGATGGTTTAGTGATTAATCGAGTATGGATCACATCTAACTTCTTAAAACTAAATCTATGTTTTCATATTTTCTGCAAGTAATTTGACATTCTGCATTTGTTTTAATACATGTGCATCAAAATATATAAAAATATATATTATATAAAAAACACTTGCGGGACACTTTGCTCCTGGTGTTTTTTGGAAATTGGCACTCCGTGCTCCTGCCTCCCACTTCCTCTCTGCACTTCCCTCCGACTCCCAACAGCACTGCTATTTTGTCAATAAATGCATGACAGAATTCTGGTAGTCAGGTGAAGTCGATCCAAAGGGGGTACCTGTGCTGAGACATGAACTCAAGCAAGAATTCATCTCATAGAGACTGCACAAGCTATCCCACAATCATCCAAGTTCTTTTTAGTAGGATACACGGTGTCCCTTTTCTGAACCAAACTTCGGATCCCAATTCTCAGCATACTAATTATAAATATCTTTACTTAACAACATCTTTTTGAGAAAGTACAAGATGAAAACCCTTTTCAAAATGAATTTATCTCAATGATAAACTATATTTGTATATGTTGGTGCTGGGCCCATAAACCTAGTTCTCATCTTATAAATTGCTCGCTTAATTTTCTGGTTAATTACTTTCTTCTTAGGTCCATGTTGGGGAATATGGTGTACACTGGAATTTCTTTTTCACTCTTGCAGCAGTGGCCATTCTGTCATCTCTAATCAATATTCATCCTCAATACTGTGGCTTGTTTGGATGTGCAATTGTCACAGGTATATTTACATGATTCATGTTGGTACTTTTTCCAGCCAAATTGTGTAAATTATTATGTAAAGATTTTTCTTAGGGTATGCATGTTTTATCTGTCAATGCCTGTGATCATATTAGAAATGTTGTCAACAAGGTTGCCATAGTCTGAATGCTTAAGTTTCAATCCTTATTCTTTGTTCCCGTGGAAGGAGGAACTGATGAACAGCTGCATCTATATATATTGAAGCAATCTTATCGTTTTCTTTTTCAGTTTATCAAGCAGTCCTACTGTGTGGATTAAATCGTTACCTCATTTCAGATCAGAGGGGTGCAAATATCTTTAGTCTGAACAAAGAGGGCATCTTCAGTCTATTTGGTAACTCTGCAATCATTTATTACCCATGCTCATGTGCTGTCAATGCCCCATTCAGTAGGCAATGTACTTCACCCAGATGTTAGTTTCTATGTTTAAATGGAAATGTTAATATTAAAACAGAACAAATGGTACTCATTTCTCTATCTTGTTTGCTAGTTCTTTCATTTGTAACTTGGTGGTGATTTCCATATGAAAATATGGATGCAAAGCATGGGGTAGTGCCTTATAAATGTATAAATGGGGGAACATTGACTGAGTTATGTTAGAAATGAAGGGGAAACTAGAACAGCAATATTCTTTTTCAATTTATTCACTACTGTAGATATAGATCAGCAATCAAAGACAAATTTATGAAGCAGATCAATCGCAGAAATAAAACAATAGATCTGAACATGTAGAAAACAATTCTAAGCTAGATCTTAGGAGTTAGTTGCTGTCCTCTTTTCTGTATGCTCAGTAACGGCTATAATGGTCATGGATCAAACCCTCAAGGGTTTGATCTCAGCATGATTTATGTGGACAGTGTGCCAAGAAGAAATCCAAGAACAATCAGCAAGCTCATCAGCAAGCAAAGGCTGATATAGAAACCCCAAAGAACTCAAAGCTGATATGAAAACCCCAAATACCAAAAACTGATATGAAACCCCAAATACCAAAAACTGATAGCTGATATGAAGCCCCAAATAGACCAATCAAAATCTGTCAAAACTTATAGGACTGCTGTAGCATGTGCAGCTTAAGACAGCAGATTTAGGGATGTCACAACAGACCATAAATGCTGTCGCAAGAGAGGGTACCAGTGGCAGCCAAAGAGAGGGCAGCAGAAGACAAAGGAAAGGAAGAGACACAGCAGTTAAGGGGCAGACTGGAGGAGGCAGTGGCAAGCATGTAAAGAGGGCTGTGGCACCTAGACAGCAAGGAGAGAGGATGGACCATCAAGAGGAGACCATATTGGGACAGCTGTACCCTATAACTGCATATGAAGACTCCCAGCCAGCAAGAAGAGAACCAAGGAGGGCTGAACCATCTACCAGCAAAACCAATGCAGCCGCAACCTTCAAACAGCAAGAGAAGGCTCCAAAGAGGATAACCGTACCACCAATTAGTCATACCCTAACCAAGAACTGAAACAAGGAGTGGCCACAGCACTTAGACAGTAAGAGGAAGGGGCCGCTCCACCTTAAACAACAAGAGAAGACCAGAACTAGGGCATCCGTACACTTATACCAGCACAAGAGAAAAAATCCAAGGAGGCCGAACCACAAAGACCAAACTGAAGAAGTAGCCGGAACAAAATTCAGACCATGAGAAGTGTGAGAGCAAAAATGTTAAAGAGAGAGTGAGGGGTAAGTGTTATCGTGCAGTTTGTACTTGGAAGTAAAGGATAGGTGGAAGAAAGGCAAACTGGCGAAACTGAGACTATCCTACCACTGTCACCTCGATAGGATAGTTCTTTCTGTTTAGGGTGGTAGGCCCAGGGGAGACGTCCCCGGTGACCTGGGGTTTTGAGAAGGCGAAGGCTTATGGCTAAGTTAAAGTTTCCCCCCTCACAAGTCACCATCGATCAGAAAGTCCGGCTAATCAGCGAATAAAGATAAAGATAACTGGAAGTACAAATGATAACCAAAAGTGTACCTGCCCAAGACAAAGCAACAAGAAAACTATAAAGGAAGTACTTGCTTGGTTAGTACTTCATATACAATCAAGGACTTTTCATATAAAGCAATTGATATACAATATTGGTGAACCAAGTCAACAATGTACAATAGCAATGATTACAATATATATCACTTAGCAATAAATGCTAATGAAGCTTCACAATGAGCAATGACAATTTATCATCAATGTAACAATATCAATACTAGAAACAACGCTTTAGCCAATCTTTCAATTGCTTAAAAGACACAATAAATGCTGCATGGATATGACACAGGTAGATCACGGTAGCAATAGGGTTAGTAAGTGTTAGTCTAAGCTAGGGTTAGGAGTTAAAGGTTGTTCAAGAGTGTTTAGAAGTTGTGATCAAAAGCACTCAAGTACAAGGTCTTAGATCAGTGTGCTATTAGGGAAAATGGAGTCAAACTGGTTGCAAATGTTGAAGGGCCAAAATGATAGTGATAGGGCCAAAGACAAGAGGGATATGATGGTTGAAGTGTTGCTAAGGCAAGGCTACAACCAATCAACCCTAGGGGAAGACGACTCACTAAGGTGTAGAAACCCTAGGCCTTAGCACATCTTCCTCCTTCTTTGGCTCAAAGGGTAAAGATGAAATGGCTAGGCTAAAAGAGTAAAAGGTAGAGTGTTGCTATGGCAAGGCTCTAACATCTATCTTCAGCAAATTAAAATGGCTCTTATTATAACTTAGCAGGGACATGAAATAAGGACACCAACATGTGCTTATTCCCTAGGGTTTTATCCAACATTTCATTAAAATGCAAGTAAAAGATACCATAACCATTCAAATAAAGAATAATTGCAGAAATTCACTTACATTCATCAACCATTCATAAAGCCAAACCCTAGTTGTAAACCTTCCACCAAGAAAATGCAGAAAATAGCCAAGAAAGAGCCTCCTTCAACAAGTGCGCATCAAAATTTCAGCCAAGAACCCTAAAGGAGGGTGCAAATTTCAGACCTCACTAAGAGTGAGTGAAAGATCATGATCAAAATGAGAGTTTTAGCTCTCTACTTATACAGTATCAATGACCTTTATTACAAGGCCAAAATACAAAATAATACTGATTTTACATTAAAATGTCATAATGAAACCCTGATCAAGCAAAAGTAAAGACGTCGTGCCCTTTCTAAGGTGACGTTAGCCCTTTTTAGGGCATCATTAGCCTCCTAGAGAAAAACGTTGGCCCTCCTTGGGCCTCTCCAAGATGCCACACGTGCCACAACTACCTCCCAAAACATCCATAATGTTGGATGACGTCATAGGCATCCTGGGTGACGTCATGGGCCTTCCAAGCCCAACGTCCCAGTGGAGAGGGCACAACCCCCCTGGGTAAGGCTCTGCCAAGGTGCCTCTATGGAACGTCCTCCTCTTCTTCGATGCAAACCCCTCTGTCTTGTCTCTGCCCCCTGCTGGGGTCTTAACATCCCTCTGGTGGGCTTTTCAGCCCCATGGTGGTCCAAACTAATCATCTCCCCATGTGTACTTGTCCAATATGGTACCTATCCGTCGGGTATGATCCTGCACATCAACAGATACGCCCTCCATGGGCTCATAAGTCACAGGGATCATAGCAATGTCAATCACATCCAATCATCAATTTTATTAAACATGTGCATAAAACCCCTTTTATCTAGTCAAGTGCTCAAAGACATTACACAAATCTGCAAGCCAAGTTTGGTGGAAGTGACAGGGTGCCCTATTGGGCTAGTGTTCACTGGATGTGGGAAGTTTTCGGGAGAAATCAAATCCAACTCATGTTAATGGATGAGGTGGATAAAGGATGTCCTGACAAGGGGTGCAGTGATAGCAGGGAAATGCATGGCTTACCTGTGGGTGCCTTTGTAGAAGGCGAGCTGCACCTGTCCTGGATGCAAATGTTTCCAAGCCCATTCATGCCTTTATTCTTTATCCTTTATTGCTTTTTCTTTCAAGAAGCTAATCAGGGGACATTGCCCTGGCGTGATAACCAGCTGCTAGTAGTGTCATACCGCTAGATGCCCATGGACCTAATAGGTTGGCTCGTGATGAGACCCCCTATCCTCTAACTAGGTCTTGTTTTATTATTTTTTATGGGTCCCTCTGTTTCTTGTTGAAAAGGTTTTTACTGCTTTCTCGGGGATCCCTGGGCGAAGCATCTCGAGGTTTTATTTTTTAGGCTTTTTTATTTTGCCAACTGCTTTTACCTTTTGGGCCTTTAGCCCCTTCTTCCCACAAGGCAAGGTGCAACCCTTGAATGATTGGCCAACCCAATGCCTGGACCAATGTAATGGGATGGATGAGCGAGAAGTAAGATGGAAAATGGTAAGTATGACGAGAGGGGACGATAACTCTTCAGAAATCCCACCAGTGGCAACTCAAAACTTATCGGCATCCTGTCATTCCCCCTAGACATGGTCAAGTGGATAAGTATAAGATCCAAGCACCTGTTAGAAAAAAAAAGAATTAAATGCACATATTCAAAGGTTTTGAGGATCAAAGTGACACATACCATGATACCCGAACTTATTACCTCATGGAGCAAGATCCATCTCTGCTACAGGACCAAGACGAGGTGATGGATGCTGTTGCTGTTAACAAAGTGGAGGCACTAAAAGGAAGAAAAGATGGGCCTTCCAGGGCCATGCTCAAGTCGATCTGGCTCTCGGTACTCCATGTCTAGGACCTGTGGGCCTCGAGACATAATCTCCTTAGTTATCCCTTAAGTGGGGGATAACATCTGGCTCCAACTCGGGGACATGTGCTCACCGTAGAGTACATGAGAACCGCATCATCTCTGGCATAACCTGTAACCTGCTTGATCTCAACATAAACTATTAGTAATCATTAGGGGTGGTGATATCACCCCCAACTCATATACATAAAATTGAAAGCAAGAATATGTACAAATATGAAAGCAAACTACTCTAGCATGAAATGCAAATGGTATATACAATGAATGCAAATGCCTACCTTCTTACCTGCACTTACCTGTTGGTTGAATGCTAGGTGTAGTCAAATGACCAGTGAAACCATCCTAGCAATGTCTCAGAATACCTGCCTCTGTGCTTCATCATAAACCAAAACAGTGATAAGTTAAGCACAAACATAACATGGGTTAGAGAATGTATCATATCGTCTAAAATAATAAAGTCTAACTCATGGAGGTGGGTGGGAGGGATAAAATCATGCCAAGTCACTCTCTGAGGAAAGTGCTCAATCGACTTCAGGAAGGGATCGTGAAAATTCAAAGGTTTAGAAAACCGACTCAAAAGGTCTGAAGGCCTGCTACCTAAGACATCCTCACAATCTGAAACCTGGGAGAGGATTGACATCGATCTAGAAGAGGACTGACAAACACTTAAGGGAAGACTGAAAGGCTTAGATGAAAGACCTTTTCTTGGAATAATCAACCTACCCTTGAACTCTAGGGTTTGCCTCTGAGGAAACTYAATACAAAAGACATATTTCCCAACTACACCTTTAATGACACAACTAGGTAAAGTAATCGGAGGTGGCTGGAGAAAGCTGTCACAAGAATCCTTCTTCAGGAAAACTATGTTCTTACTCCTATSAAGACCTAAGAACAGTGGTGGTTGAAAATCATCTTCATGGAAAGGATCCAGGTGCTCAGAGGAGTACTCATCAAAGTCCTCAAGGTATGACCGAAAATCATCAGGAAAATACGGGACTAGGTCAACCTTGGGTGTTTGGAAAGCATCGATAATCATATCATTTCCTTGTTGCCACTGGCCAAAATCGAGAGTAACCTGTTGTGATAACTGTGAAGGCAACACTTGGAAATGATTCTCAATGTCGTAAATGGGGTTCATATCGTAACCAACTACATCCCATTTACATCCTCCAACATGTATGAACTCATCAATATCAACTATGTCAGTATCTGTATCATAACATGGAGGATTCAAAACATTCAAAGGCTCATCCATCTCCTCCTCATTTCCCAAATCATAAAGCTAAGAATCATCAAATTTTTGGAGAGGAGGGTAACTCACTGTGTTTGTTTCTTCTTGTGCAGGGGAAAAAGGCTCGTGGATGGCTTCATCAAAGAGAGGAGGGCATGTTGATATTTCGTCATCTTGTTTGGGTTTCGGCTCCTCAACTGTTTCTTCAACAATCCTTTGCTCTTGGAAAACTTCATCAGGATATTTTCCCTTAGCATCTTGTTGGTCGAAAACTTGTTCCCCTTCTTCTTGGAAATCAACAGTAAAGGCTCCAAGGGAAACTGATTTTTCCAGACTAAGAGTGTCTGAGGTATCCTTAGGGTCATCGATTTTGGTTCCTAGAGAGAAGATGTGTTTTCCCTCGGACAAAGAAATGTTTGCCTCGATTTGTATGGCCATGCTATAAGCTTCGTTGAGTGTTTTTGGCCTCTTCTTACTTAGGAGGAACCCTAAGTGCACCAAAAGTGCATTGGTATAGAGGTACACGAGGTACTTTTCTTCGGGGGTATAGGTAGCAGGAATTTGATATAGCAATCTTTAAAACCTACCCTCGAAATCCCTGACAGTCTCGTTCTCGGTTTGTCTTATACAATCAAGTTTCTTTAGTAATGTTTGGACATCTTTCAATTTCATACCCCAGTTCCTGAGAAAGATCACTTCTAACTGGTCCATAGATGTGATGCTAGCAACAGGGAGATTATCATACCATTTTCTAGCAGTCCCATGAAGAGTGGCAGAGAAAAGTTTCATCACCAAATCTTCAGCATCATCACTGATAGGATGGAGTTGAAAGGACCAAAAATCAACCATATGATAGTCAGCTCTTTCCCGATCACTACCAGTAAATCTAGGGAGCCACTTTTCATACTTCGGGGGCATTTGTCGAGGGTATCCCGAGATTTTACTCATGTCTAAACGTTTGAAGTTCCCCGGGTCCCATTGAGAAGTCATAGTTGGCTTCGTCAGCAGTGGAGTCGCCAGATAATTTTCTTTAAATTATCAAAGAAATAAGGGAATCACCCTTAGTGGAGTCGCCAGGTAAGCTTTGTAAGATAAGGACTCATGAGGAAAGGCTTACCGAAAAGTGTCGTCTTGAGGAGAATTGACTCAGTGTTCCCTGACAATAGCGCCAAAATGTTATCGCGCAGTTTGTACTTGGAAGTAAAGGATAGGTGGAAAAAAGGCAAATTGGTGAAACTGAGACTATCCTACCACTGTCACCTCGATAGGATAGTTCTTTCTGTTTAGGGTGGTAGGCCCAGCGGAGACGTCCTCGATGACTTGGGGTTTTGAGAAGGTGAAAGCTTATGGCTAAGTTAAAGTTTCCCCCCTCACAAGTCACCACCGATCAGAAAGTTCGGCTAATCAGCCATTAAAGATAAAAATAACCGAAAGTACGGATGATAACCAAAAGTGTACCTGCCCGAGACAAAGAAACAAGAAAACTATAAAGGAAGTACTTGCTTGGTTAGTACTTCATATATAATCAAGGACTTCTGAGATAAAGCAATTGATAGACAATATTGATGAAGCAAGTCAACGATGTACAATAGCAATGATTAGAATATATATCACTTAGCAATAAATGCTAATGAAGCTTCACAATGAGCAATGATAATTTATCATCAATGTAACAATATCAATACTAGAAGCAATGCTTTAGCCAATCTTTCAATTGCTTAAAAGACACAATAAATGTTGCATGGATATGACACAGGTAGATGACGATAGCAATAGGGTTAGTAAGTGTTAGTCTAAGCTAGGGTTAGAAGGAGTTAAAGGTTATTCAAGAGTGTTTAGAAGTTGTGATCAAAAGCACTCAAGTACAAGGTCTTAGATCAATGCGCTATTAGGGAAAATGGAGTCAAATTGGTTGTGTTATCGCACGGTTTGTAGGAAAGGTTAAATAGCTTGAGTCAAAGGTAGAAACCGACGTAACAGGAGCTTCCCCACCCATTGTCACCTCGATGGGGAGCTCTTTCTATTTAGGAGGGCAAGTCCAAGGGAGACGTCCCTAAGT
>SNQJ01S0054504.1:15765-44831 GCA_010110895.2 Picea sitchensis | reverse complement strand
AGTACACTCATCACTTCACTTTATTATTTAAATAATTTCTTCTTTGCAACCACTTTGACTACTTTGACCTTTTGGGGCTTCTAGATGACTCATGAGGGTTCTCCAACTTCACATGGCCATAAATCTCTAACCGCGAGGAATTATGTGGCGTTCCACATACCACTGGAAATGGGATGACATATACTATCCATCTAGAACATTCTTACTAGAAAATATATCTAAACCCATACCATTATCCATCAAACAAACTTTGGTCCATTACCCAAACCTTTGTGCTACTGTAATTTGCTACCAGACTTTATTCAAGGGTTGACATCAATGAAAACCAACCCAAATAATCAACAATATCTACATAGGAATTAATAAAATTGGGGATTATAGTGGGGATGTTACACAACGAGAATGACGATAATGTTAGATAGTATAAATAAAATTTTTGATATGAACTAAAAATATATATATTAAAAGATACACATATATGCTCATCATCAATGAGTTAGTTGGTATCGAGAGGCCTTGATTTTTGTAAAACACCTCACATGGATGCAAATTCACACCTTCAATAATATGGTGGCCTCTACCAATAACATCCACGTGAATTTCAAATATTCTCACAACAGATTGTTTCGCCACTAGAATATCTACTAAACAATCCAACACCTCCATATGATATGGAATTTTCAAAGGCTCATTTTTAAACATACTAGGAAATTTTTCATAATAAATATACAAGCATTGTTTCCTTTAATAAAATCAAATAGATTTGTACTACACACCAAAAGTCCATCCATTTTAATGAATTTGTTTATACCATTATTGACAAAATGACCATGTCTCAATAAGGGAGTGACATATGAACATGATCCCATATAAAACCCTAGCTTGATGATTGTAGTAAAATGTTATTTAATGATATTTATGTAACCCTCTTGAATATAGCTATGATTATATTTCAATTAATGAAGGATGGTGTATCATAATCTTTCCACCTTCATTTTCATACACCATGTAAACATGAAACACATCATACATATTATGTGTCCACATGTCATTGGTACCAACAGTGTAAAGAATTGGATAATTACCACAAGGATCCAAGCATATCAACTCTAAGATTCGTGTTTGTGACTCATCAATAACTTTGCAAATAATGGTCTCTTCTAAACTATTATCTCCATTAAGAAGAGGAGCTATATCAAAATTAAGAACAATTCCCCATAGTTGAAGAACATCAAAGACATTGATAATGTATAGGCCTATTCTTAGGTGGGATCTAAACATCATTACCACAACATGCATCATCGTCACTCCAATAATTATTTTTGATCAATTCTAGATAATTATTGTGACTTCTATCATTATAAAGATAATTGTCACTTCATTTATATCCAATTTTCTTGTTTAGCATTCTCTTCCACTAGTATTAAGAAATATTCTTCCACAAATTTTGGTAGGAATGAATTTTGTTCTTTCTTTGGCAATGGATTAGGGTTTGTACTATCCATGATCAAATTTATAAAAAATAAAATTGGAAATCAAGATAGGATGCCCAAATTGTCTACATAAGTTACATACGATATCTTTGAATGGGAATGCAACAATGAAAAAATAGTCTATCTCCATAGGAATAATATAAATACTAAATAATATCTAACTAGTAGTGATAATATTTGATTTATGTCTTGAACGCACGTGCTTTCTTAAGAACATGTGCATGTTCTTGAGCACATCGATATTATTAAGAATGCATGCAAATTCTTGAAGGGGTGTGTGTTCTTGAATGCATGTGGACTCTTAAGAATGTGTGCACTTTCTTGAGCACATGCATGCTTCCAAGCACACATGTGCTCCTATTTTGTTTTATTGAAGAAACAACCCATGATTGTCCATTGTTACCCAATAGATCGTCCGATGCACTTCTCCCTTTCATTGAGTAATTTGAGTGATTTCAAAAGAGATTGAGAAGGAATTTTAGGAGTTCTTGAGGAGGCATTGTAGGAGTGTTAACATTGTGTTTGATTGGTTACAAGTAAGTTTCTAAAATTTATTGTTTTTGTATTTCATAATTTTTTAAATGATAAAAGCAAATTGAAAATATTTTTCTCTCTTTATATGCATCATATTTAAATCACATGGAGCTTTCACCTGAAGAAAACCCAAACCCACCATCGCCAAATGAAGATAGAACAAACTCGAACTGAGAACCAAGAAATGTAAACTTTGAAATTGATGTAGGGTTGAGGTCACTAGGGTTGAGTGATAGAATAATTGACTATTATAGGATTGGTCTAGATAAAAACCAGGTCAAGGACCTAAACATTTCAAAACAATATTTGATGACATTTTTTATTGATCATAGAACTAGAACACAACCTCTAGTCACAAAGAGACATATTTGCATGGACTAGTGCACCTACTGATATTTTGTAGACAATTAGATGGATAGGTGGTTCATGGATTTTGAAAAACCTCCTTGTAATAATAGGGAGGTCCCTATGTATTTCCTTAGGAAATTATGTGCTAAGTTTATATTAGGTCACCATGTCAAATAATTTGACATTAGTGAAATCCAGGGGGAGGGTTATGGGTCTGTAAAAAATCGAAAAAATTCCTAGTGTGACCCATTGATAGGTCCTCGTCCTCCTAGGTAGAGGCCTCACCCCCTTCCCAACATCCTCTCATATTAAAAAACATTATCTAGGCCCAACAATCCATTTCCACCTTGAACCATAGCACATTCATAGCATTATCCTGCGAGGAGGGATTTTTAGGTAATGTTGGGGGAGGGGTTGGGCCTTCAAGATTTGTAGTAGAGTCTAGCTAGGAGAGGCCATATGGACACACTAGGCATTCTCATCCTAGTTCATGTGACCCTCATAGAAGCTTGATTTGTGTGAATACTTGTTATGGGCCAATGGAAGCCACGAAAATTTCATGGAGGAGGTTAGTTTCTAAATTCGAATAGAAGACCTTCAACACCTATAGATGCATTAATGATAATTTCCACCACTAATGCAATAGTAACAACAACCTGTTCGATCAGGGTACTGCACATATAAGTATTGTGGAACTTTGTTCAACCTTACAATCATGGTGTATAAAACGAACTTCCTTACACAAAAATTATATGTAGACACGTTTATGAATATATAGCAAATTTAAAAAAATCAGGTACACATTCAAGACTATGATAATTTTCTAAAATCTTAGATACAAATGTAAGTTTTAAGAAAAAATAAGGAAAAAACTCAACCGAGTAAGCAATGGAACACAATAATTCTTTCCTAGTATTAGAGAATGAGATTAACTTCTTAAGAGTAACCGGAAACATAGTTGAATGGAAATGTCTTAATTGTGGAAGAAGTTGTTGAAAGAGGCAACGAAACTAAAAGTATGTCGAGGTGATTGTGTTTGTTATTAGTACCTTTGTACTATAGAAATCATGACGGTGTTAAACTTACATGACTTATCAAATATATCCCAATTTTTTCTAAAAACATATATTATTTTGATTTATTTTAAACCTATAAATTATTTTTTTATTTTTGTAATTTCATATATTACATTTTTTATTTTTGTTTTTATAATTTCATATATTACGTTTTTTATTGGATGGGATGTAAAAACCCCTAGCGTATGTGAATTTGTTTTCTGTATTTGTCATAGACTTAAAATTATTTAAAAATAAAAAAAAATCCAATAAAAAAATCTTGATTTAATCTATGGCATTTTCTTGTCCTCAGAGCTCAACCTGCAAACACCATCAATGCACTGCAAATAACATCAATACAATGATCAAACTGTTCTCGAACTCAACCTGCATTAATAATATTATAATTAAACTTGCACTTGGCTTTCTTAGTAGTCCATAAACAACCCAGTGTCATAGTTTGTGGCTTGCAACCACAAACCTTTGATTGTAACTCTAACCCCTTACTCCGAATAAAGAACCTTTAGTTGCAGATTTAGTTTACATAATTGTTGTAACATGCGAAGTAGGAAAATCATTATGAACATCTAATAATGAAATGAAATGCAACGCAAGTACCAGGTGATTGTATTAACAGATTTGGCTAGGGTTTCTATCAGGAAAAAGAATGGAGCCGTTGCAGAGTGAACTATAAAGGCATTAGAGAGTTTACTTTTGAAGAAGTTGTAGGGATCCTCTACATACCAGAAATCCAGTTCAACTTGGATTTCTTTCCATCTGGGTACTCTGATTTGGAGAAAAACAAAAGAATAAATTGAGCTTTGTAGATGGAATTCTTATAATGAATTTCTCATAAGGAAGCACTGCCACTGCCACTGGATTACTTTTTAAAGTTTTAGCTTAGTTATGCAGTTTTCAGTTCCTTTTTTCAATTAATACCTAGAGTTGAAGTTCGATTTTTCTATATACTAAATTAGTTAATTATTTTAGGTGAATGTTGTAGGAAGCACTCTAAGATCTCACCCGTCTTCATACCATTCAAAAGGTGCTCTTTTGAACTATGTTACTTAGAAATAGCACATCATGGCATCATTTGTTGAGTAAGAAAAGGCCAAAGATTATCACAACCCAAGACTAACCTTTGTATTGTATTGACTTTCATAACACCTGAAAAATTTAGCAAGTTTTCTCTAACGAATGTGACAAACTTAGAAAGATTTCACTAACGAATTAAATGGGACCAATATTTTTATCTAACTCATGTAATAAAGAGTGGATGCAACCATTCAATCTCTAACATGCTAAGTAGGAAAACCAACATAGAAACATTAGCAATCATAATTTTGAATAATCCATCAACCCATTATTGTTCTGGTAATCTACAATCCCAAGAAAACATTGGTCTTCTGAATTAACTATATCATTCAACTCTTATTTATTTAGAGCAATCCTAAGAAAACATTGGTCTTATGAATTAACTATATCATTCAACTCTTATTTATTTAGAGCAATCCTAAGAAAACATTGGTCTTTTGAATTAACTATAACATTCAAACCTTATTTATTTAGAAATATTGTTTCTATTAAAATTAATTACAACATTCAAACCAAAATGTTGTTTCTATTGAAATTAATTACAACATTCAATTGAAATTAATTACAACATTCAAACCAAAATGTTGTTTCTATTGAAATTAATTACAACATTCAAACCTTATTAGTCCCTGCAGGGCTGGTAGGGACTATTGGTAGGGACTATAGTAATCGGTGATCTATTACTTTGGCACAAAAACCAATGCATTTAACCTATAATTTTTTTGGAAATTAATTACAACATTCAAACCTTATTAGTCCCTGCAGGTTGGTAGGGACTATAGTAATTGGTTCTCTACCAATCTATTACTTTGGCACAAAAACCAATGCATTTAATCTATATATATATTTTTTTTGTCAATTCCTAAATTTTCTTAAATTTGTGGATTCGTATTTCATATTTTATGGTAAGTTTTCAATTTGACATCTTATTTAAATTTGTGGATTCGTATTTTCTTAAATTTGTGGATTCGTATTTCATATTTTATGGTAAGTTTTCAATTTGACATCTTATTTAAATTTGTGGATTCGTATTTCATATTTTATGGTAAGTTTTCAATTTGACATCTTATTTGGCCTCATATAATATCAAGAAAATATGAGGCAAAGTTAGGATAAAGTTGAGGGTCATGGAACATCGGCGATTCATGGCGGCGATTAGGGTTTGAACAGGAAATGCTGAGTACCAGAGCCTGACGAAAGCGATACGCTGAAGCTGAAGAAGGTGAAAGGCAGTCACAATCGACTGGCCTCCATATGGCGGCTGCATCGGGAGGAGGGAAGGGCGCCCCCTCCTCTACCGTAATGGTGGTGGCGGAGTACATCCCTATATTCCAATCCAACCAGCTGGCGACTCCAGTCTTTGAGGAGGCTGCGTAGCAGCACAAATGAAAGGCAAATGTTTACCCAGAGCAGTAAAAAAACCACGATTTGTCATCCAGGAGAATAAACTGGAAGAGTATTGAGGCTACATGAAAAATCATGCTTTAATGCAGCAGGATTTGTCCGAATGCGGCCTTACGAAAGGAATTATTAGAAATGGATTCAAACTAGAAATGGCAACCCAAGGTCACATTGATTTGAAATTAGGAGTTAAGGGTTTTTTACAGTTATTTTTTCAAACTTACAAAATAAAGAACGAATTTTTGAGGGAGGACCATACTTCTATAGCAATGCGGGGCTTTCCTCAAACCAATGGGAAGAATGCTATAACCCTGAACAGGAGCGATTTCTTGCTGCCCCTGTCTGGGTTCACCTCTTTGGGCTTCCTATGGATTATTGGGATCCAGAAATTTTAGAAGGAATAGGAAACTCTTTGAAGCTCTTTTTGTTAAATTGCGGGAAGACCCGCAGCCATGGCCGGATACCTCCTTCGCCGAATACGTGTATATGAATATCTCTTAACCCTTACCAGACATGATTGATTGGAATATGCGGGTACAGTTTGGCAACAACCTTTGGATTATGAACATATCCATGCCGTTGCAGTGGCCATGAATATGGTCATTTGTATAAATCCTGACCTTTAAATGACCCTCTGCAACAACAGTACACTGTAAATAAACCTGATCACTCGCATAAAAGAATGGCGAAAAGTTTATCGGATCTCTCTAATAAAAAAGCGCCAAATGCGCCCTAAACCCTCGGCGAGGTCAAAACTCTAAACAAAGTTCCCCCTGCCTCGGTATCAACGGAGAACAAATATGAGATACTACAGGACGAAGACGATCGGGAAGCTCAAGAAACGGAAAGGAATGAACAGCAGGCTTACCATATGGCGAACCTACAGCAAAATCACTCCTCGAAGCGAAAAGCACGATTGGATATGGAAGCAGCTGAAGCGAATGTGGTACATGAACTAACCCCAATGGATGTAGAACAAATAAAGAAGACTTAAAGCATGAAGAGAAGGCGATGAGGCGTCTTTTGTTTGAATGGAGAAATCTTGATGACTGATTCATACCAGTTGAGGAGAAAGATTTGTATAAGGAAACCTTTGAACACTATCTTTCAGAACAGACTAAGATGGAAACCCACGCACAAAATGGAGGAAAAGAACTTCTCCCTCCAAAACGAAAGCAAAAAAAGAGGAAGGCCAACCTTGCAAGAATCCATACAACTAGTTGGAGAAATGCTGATAAACACGGGCAAGGTAATACCGTTAACAACGGTACTCCAACAACTACCCAAAACTTTATAATGAAAGTAATCTCCTGGAACATAAGAGGCCTAAACGATAAAGGCGAACAAGCGACATCTAAAGCCAAGCGCAAGCGAAACCCAAGTCCTTTTATTGCAAGAAACAAAGAATCTTGGGGCCGGAAGTTCTGAACAATAGCCACTCCTTGAAATTACAGTATGAAGTCTTGAGACTTGATTCGGTCGGTACCTCCAGGGGTATTGCGGTGCTATGGAATGGAGTAGAGGTCAGTGCCGAAGGATGGATAGGGTGTCCCAAAATTTTATCAGCTATCTTCTGGCAGATAGGTTCCGAGAACAGCATTCTAATTTCAGCGGTGTATGGCCTCCTATTCCAGGAGAGAGATCCGATTTTATTAAGCATTAGAACATTGAGCACAATGCATCAAGAGAAATATTGGCTACTAGAGTTTCAATATGATATTGAACCTGGCGGAAAAGAAGGAGGCGCGAAAGGAAGGCAGGAATGGCCCTCTTAAAGGTTACTTCACTATTTACATCTCGTTGACATTCCAACAGTAAATGGACAGTACACATGGAATGTCCTTGGTGAACGACATCAGGTCGCTTCCAGGCTAGACCGATTTTTAGCATCCGAAGATCTAGTGACACTGGATATATACTATGCATCTACAATTCTTCCTACTATTGGCTCAGATCACTGGTCGATTACACTAGAATTAGATATAAGAGCCAAACGCCCAAATCACCCATTCCGTTTTGAATTGTTTTGGTTAAGAGATCCTACCTTTTTGGAAAAAGTTAAAAACTGGTGGCATTCAATTACAGTCTGAGGACACAATAAAATGCATTCCTTACCATTAAAGACTAAAACAACTAAAGAAGCGAGAAATAAAAGCATTTGGAATCTGGAGGAATTTGGGAACATACATCAACACCAAACTCGACTTCAACGGAAAATGAAAGAAATACAACAATCAATTATAATGCATGGAAGAACAGAGGAATTGGCTATAGAAGAGGGTCGGATAGTCAGTGAGCTTGAAGAACGGAGGAAACAAGAAGAGTTGCTATGGAAGCAATCGAACAAATTGTTTGAAAGAAGGGGATAAAGTAACTAAATTTTTCCCATAAACCATCTTTGCCAACTTGCAGACAACACCATGATCTTTTCACTAAAAAGCAGCAATGGGGAACGCCTATTTAAGCATGAAGCAATGGGCAGAATTAACAACTCATACCAAAGCCCTCTTAGCGAGCCTATCCCAAGCAGGGCTTCTGACCATACAAAAAATAACTTTCGGCCATATACCCGACTAATTACAAGAAACGAGAACTTGGCCACCACTCTGAGAAGTCGCACTCTTGGAGGTTGAAGAGGTGGTCCTGGTCTTCGAAAACATAAATACGGACCCAGGGGCTTTACAAGTGAATTTTTCAAAGAAGTATGGTCATTCATGGGGCCTGATATTCTAGAAGTGGTTGAAGAATCCCGAAGAAAAAAGAAGGTTTACCCAGCCTTGAACGCAACTTTTATTACACTCGTGCCTAAGAGCAAGGATGCAGACACTCCATTGGGCTTTAGACCGATAGCATTGTGTAATGTAATTTATAAAATTTTCTCCACTATCATGGTCAATCGCTTAAAACCTTTGCTGCCTACATTAATTTGGCGAATATGAGACGCAGTTTATAATAAAAGCTGATTAAATATGATGGAATAGTAGTTGCTCGAGGAAGCCATCCACTAAAGCTCCGCAGCGAAGAAAGCGGCAAGGACTTTTTAAAATCAAAGCTGGACTTGTCCCTGGGGCGTATGATGGTATCGGTTGGCGTTATCTCTCTTATGCAGAAATTGCGTGCATTTGGGTTTGATGAGAGATGGCTACAATGGGTCAATTCCTTCCTCTCTACACCACACTTCTCACTCCTACTGAATGGCAGCCCCACAACTCCCTTCAACATCACCGAGGTCTCACGGCAAGGAATCCCTTCTCCCATTCTTGTTTATAATTTACCCAGCGGAAGGATTTGGAAGACTGATTAAAGCTCATCTAGATGAAAGCTGAGGTTAAGCTGGCATGAGGGACCTGGCGCCTCTCCGCGCGCGCATCAGCAGTTAGTTGATGATATCGCGCCTTCGCCGGCAGAACCAGCTCACGGAGATGGCGATCATCAATTACAGCGGACACATCTTTACAAAGGCGACCCGAGTGCAATCAATCAAGATAAATCGATATATTTCTTCAATTGTAATATTCACATTCAAAATTTCTAACAAAAGGACCTGCAATTTCATAGGCGACTTTGCGGGTCATCTTTAGGCATCGCGGTAAATTTCGGTCCAATTAGACAAGCCGGTGGCAAGATGTTTTAACCAAGTAGAAAGCGAATCGAATTGAGCACCAGAGCCTTGAGCGGCTCCAGCAGCGGCAATTTTATTAGAAATCGGTCATTCAAAGGCATTACCAATCACCACCAATTTTGAGCGGTAGAATGTGTCCGAAAGGTATCTTCTCGGCTTTGGTATCCAAGTTTAGTAGATTTCTTTGGCAGGGAACGCATGATAAAAGGAAATGGGCATTATTATCGTGGGACAAATTAATCAAACTAAAAAACAGCAGGCGGGATCAGCCTGAGAGACCCTTTCATTTTGAACAATGTATAGGTCTTTGAAAAGCTATGGTGGCGCTGGATAATGGGAGGGCTGGACCTATGGAAACAAATTTGGCAAATAAAATATGACATGCCACACACAGTCTTTGGCAGATTGAAAATTGATAGAGTGCCAAAAGGCTCTTCAATTTGGAACTTGGCTACAACAAATAGAAATTTCATCAGAACGCACAACTTTTGGGAGATAAGGGATGAAGCAATGTTTTGGGAGGAATCACAGCAGCGAGAGAAAGTTATTCACCGGCAGATTTGGGGAGAAATCTTCTTGTTTACAAATACACCAGTAATGCTGTACTAGACGATTCGCTGGTGTACACACAACAATGATATCTGGAGGCAGTGGAAAGATAAAAAATGGATGGGAGACAGCCCCACATACACAGCAATGGGACAATTTCAACAAAGAACTGAAAACAAGGAAACTCACGTGAGTCCGCGAGGGATCCGATATATTGCGATGTGGATATACAATAAAAGGACAGTTTATAATTAAAGAAGGGTACTACATCCTTTCACAACAAATTAACCAAATCGCCCAGCCACTGTGGAAAAAGATTTGGGCTTTAAAACAGTGGCCAAAAGTAGAATACTTCCTATGGATTTTAAGCCACAATCGGATTCTGACATGGGAGAATTTACAGAAAAGGGGCATGATAGGACCATCGTATTGTGTACTATGTCATGCAGATAATGAAACAACAGAACATCTTCTCAATACTTGTCCGGCGATACAAATGATATGGAGAAATTTGGAGCTCCTGTTTCGACAAACGGATAAAAATAATGCTAGTATTGTTGAAACAATTATCAACTGGAGGAAAGGACGATATAAGCTGCCCAATAATTAATCGAGCATGGTCTCTATCCTTAGGCTTCCTCTTATGGAATATATGGAAAGAAAGAAATCGGCGTATCTTCCAAGACACAGTCCAAACCTTGCAACATATATGGCACCGCACTATTGAAAATATTCGTGAAACCATCCTTGTTGAAAGATGGTCTGATGAGGTCTGGCAAGCGGTGGGAGTAGAAGCCTATATTTTACAGCAATTCAACCTACAACCTCAAATGCTATATAGAGGATTATGGAAATATAAACCCTCTGAACGCACTATTGAAGAACATTGGTCACTTCCACAACCGGTTTCATTATTAAACTCAATTATGATGGAGCTTGAAAGGTAATCCGGGTCAAAGGCTGGAGCGGGAGGTATTTTCCGCAACTCCCAAGGAATAGTTTGCCGATTTTATGCACTAGATTTGGGCCATGCCACAAACAATGAGCAGAGCATAAGAAGCGGGTAAGCGGCGGGGCCTCATTATAGCTATCGAGAGAACACTATCCGCGAACATAGTGGAAGAGTTGACAATGGTAAGCTGGAATTCTTCAAAGAAGTTGAAACCAGGTACACCTTGGGAGAAAATCATCAAAATTTGGAGGATAGCTGCTCTTATGGAAGGTAAGTCAAATTGTTGAAGGAGGTACCATATTTACTCCCTATCCACATCAAAAGAAAAGGCAATACGGCAGCAGATTTTTGGCAGTGGGGATGTCAAAATCTGAGGCCGTTCTATTGATGCTTGCCCACGACAAACAATCTGGGAAGTGGAGTTACAAACATTGCAAATGATTGTCCAAAAAGATCTTCAAACCCAATCATGAACTATTGTCCAAAAAGATCTTCAAACCCAATCATGAGCTACTGTCAAGTTATATCAAAAGAAGTACCACTCAATTGCGCAATTTATCAACAGCTTGAACATGGATCAGCAGCAGGACAACTAGTAAATGCATTATACAGGATAAAAAAACAATTTCAATTTTGGCAAGCTTTCAAAGCCCTTAGACAGCTAACAGACCTGGTCTTCTATGGACAGGTTGAGGCCAAATAAAAATATCTAAATGTACCCTGTTCTACATAAATGAATAGAAAATCGCAAGGTACCACCTAATTTACAAAAAAAAAAAGTTCCACATAATTTAACTTATTTGAATGTAAACTTAGAAACTAAGATTCAAGAGGAAGTAATGCTCATAACATTAATTGTTTTCCATGCATCTTCCATAGCTGATATAATTTAGGTACATTTCCTCGTGGCAACGGATTCACAGGTGTTGCGATCTTAAGCTTCACTAAGTGTTGCGATAGAGTGCTATAATTCTGTTGAGCTTTACTAAGTGTTGCGACGGAGTGCTATAATTATGTTGTCCCTGTTCTAAATCAATCTCCGTGAGTGTTTTCCTTCCACCTGCACTAAGCCTCTAACTCTGCCTACACCATATGCCTACACCATGTAGTGAATCTCCATGACTGTTTTCCCTCCATGAATGTTTTCCTTCCACCTGCACCATGCCTCTACCTCTTCACCCATATTACAGATATATAGTGAAGGGAAATATTACAGATATCTAGCACCATGCAGAGAAGGGGGAAATGCAAGCCTGTGCTGAGAGCCAAATGTAAAGTCCGTGCTCAGAGCCATTGAGAGAATGGGGAAATGCAAGCCTGTGCTGAGAGCCAAATGTAGAGTCCGTGCTCAGAGCCATTGAGAGCCTGTTGTGAGAGCCATTGACTCTTACTCACCATACTTGGCTGCATAACTCACATAACTATTCAATTTCTTAACAGGCAAAGACTTCGTTTTGTTCTACAATTATTTTTTAACATTTCTGCTAATTGTTTTTCACATTTTTTCTAATTCTATATTTAGTACATAATACCTAGCATTGAATTATTTTTGCTGGGTGGTATACATACCAGTTATTTTTTCCATAGCCTGATGCTTTTTTTGCTGGTGGCTCTGGGCATGGATCTTATATTTAGTACCTATATTCAGTTCCTAACACTTAATGGTTTTTGTTGGGCGGTGTACATACCAGTTATTTTTTCCATAGCTTTCTGCTTTTCTTGATGGTGACTCTGGGCGTGGATGATCCGTTATACTGGTTCACTTGTGTTGGAAATTGTAATTTTTCTTTCATTTCCTCAGGCACAGGCAGAATCTTGACCCACAATCCTGACGCACATGCAAAATCTTGAGGCACAAGCCGAAGGTGCAATCACAAAAGCTAATCGTGACGTACAGGCAGAATCCTGAGGCACAAGCCGAAGGTGCAATCACAAAAGCTAGCAAAAAGCAGCAGGTATTCAGTGGATTATAGAACTAAGAGTTCATCAAGAATAAACTTACTCTTATAAGAATAAACTTACTGTTATTGAAGATCTTCGCATGGTCCTTGAAAGGCCAGTCCTTAAACTGCCACTCTTTTCCCAGCACAAAAACAGCCACAACTCGCTCCCAATCATTGGGAGTCAAAGCGGATTTCATATCCCTGATTTCATATGCCAAGTTAGCGCCTTCTCGCGTCCAATCTTCCTTTGTATAGTAACACATTCAGGTTTCTTGGGCGTCTTTTGCATTGTATATATTCAACAAAGTCTGGAAAACACTGGGGTAAGCTATTATACGGTTAACCCTTATTATCGAACCAGGGGGATAACATTTCCAAATAAAGCATCCATGGAAATCCATTGAAGTAGTTTTGGGTTCAATCCCCACTCCGCCCATAAGAAGTCCACCTTTCCAATGCCCGACATCCACTTCCTCCATAGAAAATTCGATGTGAGCAGAAGAATCATCATAATCTCCATCTTTTCTCACTGTGAATTTCTCTACAACCAGTTGCAGCCATCCATGATCATCGTAATGATCACCATGTTCGTATCTAAATACCGCTAGTTGTGAACTTTCCGCTAAGAACCGGGTCGCTTTTAATTTCACAAGCTCAGTGAATCTGAACCCAGAGTACATAACAAATCTAATTAGGGTTCGTGTCTGCAGAAACAATTTGATAATAATAACAATGAGATTGACAACCAAACCAAATCAAACCTGGAGTCGTTTCTATAAGCGGAACGCCAATAACGTTGGTGATCGCCCCAAGCAATGTCTAAATCTCTTGCAGATAAAATGTACTCGATTTTCCCTGTGGATCGCTCCAGCCAAAACAACTATTGTTGTTTCCACAAGAATATGAATTATTAATCAACTGCGTTATGAAAAATCTGGTTAACCAAAAGGTGCCAGAGAATATAAGGGATATATGAATACCTTCGTTCCCCAGTCTATGAGAATTGAATCACAGAGACCAAAGTAGAGTTCTTTTTTGAAGAGAATGCGATGGGCGAGACTGTCTTGGATAATATCTGCTCCAGTCATCGTTGAGGGAGCTATTTGTTCCATACAGAGTCAGAATTTGCTGCAGATCTAAACAGTCTGGAAGGGGCTGCCAATCTGCAAACGTCGCTTGGAGTAATGAACGAGAAAATTTCCGATATAATGTCCTCTGTCAATCCCAGCAGATTTGCATTGGTAAGTGTGGCACTTGCTCCAACCCTGGTCGCTCGAACATCTGGAAAATAATTTCGCACATGTCCAGTCTGTGCATGGAGGAAAGGAATTATATTAACACGTCTCATTTGAAAAGTCCATTGGCAGTTTGGAGCTTACCTGTTGTAATCTCCTGGAGTTCAAATTTCAACAAAAGTTATAATTAACTGTACTCTTTTTGTGCTGTTGTTAACTCTAATGTATTTGTATTCTTTTTCTATTTAGATTCAGTGGTGCTTTGCTCATCTCCTTGGTGGCAGCATGAGTTGAGGTATCTCTTCTTTGGAATAACTGACTTTTTTTCAATCTCCAAATTTCAATTAATAACTTGCAGGCTTCTTCGGAATAGCTTGAATGTTTTTTCAATGACTTCTTGGGAATAGCTTCACTTTTTCTTAATCTCCAAGTTAGTTTTAATTAATAATTTGCAGCATGGCTTCTTTGGAATAGCTTGACTGTTTTTTCAATAGTTAAATTTTTATATCTGCGTTTCAAACAATGAATCCACATACTCCCCCATTGCCTTTCGATTATTAAATTTTTTATCTTTACTTTTAAATAATGATATATCCTTTAACTCTTTCCTTTATTAAATTTTTATCTCTCATATTTAAATAATAACTTGCAGCATAGTTTGGTGTTTTACATTATGATATATCCTTTAACTCTTTCCTTTATTAAATTTTTATCTCTCATATTTAAATAATAACTCTTTCCTTTATTAAATTTTTATCTCTCATATTTAAATAATAACTTGCAGCATAGTTTGGTGTTTTTTCCATTGATAACTTTTTATTTGTAATAAATGGACTTTCTCCCCTTTCCTATGTATATTTTTTTAATTATTAAAATACTCCCCTCTCCTTCACTTCCTTTTAATTATTAAATTTTTTATTTTGAGTTTATAATGAAATCAAAGCACTTCCTTTTAATTATTAATTTTTATTTTTTATTTTTGAGTTTTTATAAAATCAAAGTAGCGAGAGATTGATGGATTGATGGCGTGATTGTATTGAGTCATTTTTTATATCTGTAATTTCTTTATGTGCAAATGCTTTCCCTCTGTCTACCCTTGACCAGATCCCAAGGAAATATCTTCTCGTGGATGCTCGTCATAAGGTAAGAAAAATAATTTCCTTGTAATCAACATATCTATCTATGTGTAAAGCAAAAGATCTATGAAGAGCTTCTTTCTTTAGGTATAATATTTGTTAGGATGTTGAATATATATTATTTTTCAAATTCAAAATTTGAATATATATATATTTTTCAAAAATTTGAATATATATATATATATATTTTTTTTTTTCAAAAAATTTCCATTTCTTTTGATGTTGCTTTGGAGTGCTACTAAAAAAGGGAGTGCTACTAAAAAAGAGTTAGTAGATTTTAGTAGGGTTTAGTTTTATACAAAGTAGGATTGATCATTATTATACACGACAGTTTTTTTTTTCAAAGCTAGCAACTTCAATTTTAAATGAAAAATCTACTATCTATGCACACGTTGTTCCTTGGCGCACAGTGGTATGTCACTCCATGTCTCTCACATTAGTATAAAATAATCAATCGAGGAGAGCATGCATGCACAAAGGAACTCCATCTTGTTATGGAATTTCTACCCATTATTATCCTATTAATCTAAAATTCTAAAAAAATATTGGTCTTTTAAATTAAAGACAACATTTAATCATTCCATCCTTATTTATTAAGAGTAATCTTAAGAAAACATTCGAATTGATATAATTAATATATAAACACATTTAATATTTATACAAACACATTTTCATTTCAAATTAAAATATTGAATATTACTTTATAACAAAGTATTTGTGAAGTTTGCATTATATATTTATTTGTGAACTTTACATCATATATTTATTTTGTATTAATTTTATTTGAAATTTATATTTATGTACTTTACATCATATATTTATTTTGTATTAATTTTATTTGAAATTTATATTTATGTGTATTGAAGTTTATTTGTGAAATTTACATTATATATATATTTTTTATTAAAGTTCATTTCAAATTTATATTTATTTATGTATTGAAATTCATTTCAAATCACTTTGATTTATAAGAAAATGATTTTTATTTTTAATTTATTATCAAATATTAGAAATTAGAAATAGTATTCTAATAAACCATATTTAATTTGATTTATAATAAAATGATTTTTATTTTTGATTAATAGAAATTAAAAATAATATTCCAATCGATCGTATTTTAACCTCGTGTGCAAGAATTTGTATTAATCATTTCAAATTTATATTTATTGTGTATTGAAGTTTACTTCAAATCAATTTGATTTAGAGGATAGAAAAATGACTTTTATTTTTTATTATTAGAAATTAAAAATAATATCCTTGGATGGAAGAAGAGAGAAGCATTGTTCATAGTTTTATTCTAAGCCGGTGGTGCAAGGAGTGGAGTGAAAGAAGAAAGAAACATGGTTCATAGTTTTATTCTAAGCCAGTGGTGCAAGGAGAAAGAGGCATTGTTAATACTTTTATTTTATTTTGATTCATCTCCACACATTGTTAAATTTTAATAATAATTGCACGAGTATATTTGTTTTCAATTTAACTCATATTATAACTTGTCGTGGGTTCAACATAACTTTAATTGATCTTATAAGCAAATCTTTACTCATTCTTAAATAATTTAATTTAATTTTTATTTTAGTTCTTAAATAATTTAATTTAGTGAAAGACAATTATCTTATACAAAATTAATCATTTATAATTAAATTGGTTGAATAACTTAAAAAAAATTGGTTTTCTCTTTATTATAAAACACGTGCATTTTGAACTAACAATGTTCCTAATCCATTCATATGTCATTTTGGCAGGTACTAGGCACTAAGTGGTTTATTAATTAAAATCAGAGCAATTACACAACGGAATTATAGGTTATGATAGACTCTAACAACCTCCTAAATTGGATCTGAAAACCACTCAAACATTAATCTAGCAATCAGTTTTAACCATTTCCTAACTATGACATTTAGCCATTATTATCCAACACTCCCCCTTAATGGAGAAATGGATTTAAGACAATAAAAATGCATAACATTAGTCTTAGTCTCAGCTAGGATTGTCTCAACTATGCTTACAAACATTACAAAGGACAATTCAAACAAAACCTTAAAATTTGTTTCAACTCCATGTATGAGTGAGTTTTACTCTTCATTTTTTTTTTCAGATTTTGAACCCTCTATGCATTTTCAATTTAAGTCTTTTTCTTTTTCTGAAAATTCCATGTTTCATCTTCTTATCCTTCATCTTCTTGTTGGAGTTTGTCATCAATCTGAAAATTATTTTAGATTGTCCATGCTTTTCCTCTTCAACTTTTTCTTCAAAAAATTGTTTGCATGTGAACTGCCATATATCATTCTCTATTGTTTGTTCTTCACCATTGAGCTTTTGATCACCAATTTGTTGCAACATTAACTCATAGTAAAATCTAATTTCTTCAGGACTCCAATGCATCAAAATGACATGAAGTTCATCAGATGTATCCATTGTTTCTTCCAATTCTATGCCGTCTTCATCATTTAGTGATTCTTCATTTCTATTGTGTGCTACTGCAACTTTTGCGGGCTCTATCAAAACATGGTGTTTCAAGCCAATCTTCAAGAAACTGTAACTCTTCTTCAAGCTTTGTTGACACTTCATTTGAGTGCTCTTTTTCTTGTTCTGCTTTTACTTTTATTGTTGCTGCATTAAGGCCATTGTCCTCAAGTGTTGAATCATCTTTGTCTTTTGCTTCTTCTTTTGCAAAAATCTTCCCTGTTGTAGTTTCATCCACATATTCTACAAACAAGGTTACTTTTCCACTTAACAAATCATCTATATGAGTTTATTGTCCTGTAACACTTGTAACCATCCTTCACTTGAAAAGTTTTGATCATCATATTTAACTAAATTGACCAAAGATTCATCGAGGGGTTCATTAGCAGTTATACATTCATCTCCATTATCAATCTCATTTGAATTCAACAAATCACTAAATGTTATTTTACTGTCAGTTTCTTCATTAATTATTGTGATTTCAATAATGTCATTTTCTGCTGATATAATAAGTTGTAATGCTATTACACCTCTTCTCTTATCATAGAAATTGACACGACCTTCTTGATCATAATGAAATAAATCTACTAACCATCGTAATTTTTTCATTTAGTTACCCAAAATTGATAATTTATACCTGACAAGAATGACAAATTTGACATCACTATTTCATATAATTCATCAAATTCTTTATTCAGATCTAACTCTGAATTCTACCTTGTCAAACATAGGTTCTTAAGCTACATAGGTTCTTAAGCTGAAAACACATCATACTTATCTGCAGGATATAATATCTCTTCATGTTATCTCTTCATGTTGATTCTTCCTCCTCATCTGTTTCAGCTCTCTCCGGAGCTGTTCAACCTCCTTTGCTGACCCATGAGAACTTCACTTTCTACTGGATACAATCATGACTCTCCCTCCATCAGAAACCGCCGTGCCCCTGGCTTTTACATTCACTAAATTCGACGCAACTATAGTGATAAAAAACAACTCTTTAGCCTTCAATCACCAACGAATCGAAAGTGACTTTAATGGAAAGGCGTTGCTCCTCCACAGCAGCGATACCTCCGAGTACACTTCAAACAATTTGTTACATACTTAGAGAAGCTTTCCGTCAGAGACAAATAAAGCAGTGAATCTTGTTGAAACGAAACTGGAGGCTATTGTTTTGCAGTTGAAAAATCAAATTCAAGTGATATGCACTAAATTAGAAACAACTAGTAAAGGTGAGAAATTGGAAAGGAGGTTTCTCTTGTGTTAAACTCCTGGAAGGTGATTTCTTCAGCTTGGCAGATCTACAACGTTTTCCATGAACACACTACCATACCTGCGGCAGATTCCTCCACGCGTTCACGACTTCCCAAGGATCTCCACAGTCATTCACTTCTCCAACAATAATTTACACCAATCCCGTACTCTGAGGTCATCATTAGACTCCTCCACACTTCCGCGGCTTAGCTGCTTCAAATCGTGGCTCCTATGACAGCGTCCGCACTATGGCGGACGGCCTTGTGTTTTTGGCAGCTACAACAACAACACTCAAATAATATCTGCGATTTCTTGTGTTTTTGGCAGCGACAACAACAATGCTCAATAATTTACACCAATCCCGTGCTCTCAGGTCATCAATGTTAGTTTTATTGAGGGTAATGCTAGTTTATATATAATAAGTTGAGGTGCACGAGTTGCTACCCTGCAACATAGGATCAATATTTATGTGGGTACGCTAGTATGCCTTGTGTGGGTATTTTGTAATACGAAGGGGTATCTTTATGTCGTAGGTCAATAATGTGAATTATGTGAGGATTCTATATTTAGGAGGAGTAGAGTAAGATTGTGTATTTGGAATTAAGGGCAAGGGTAATAATAGTTTATAGGTTTCATGCAAAGACACTTACAAGAAGTCTCCAAATCAAAAGTTACGTGAAACAAACTTTATTTTGATTTGAAAGTGTAAGGAAAATTTCATACTGAGTATGTGATTATATGTTAAATATGTTATCAAATAAAAAATAAAGTCAATTTAGGATTTTTGTTGGGCATAAAATATGTGAGTAAGTATATGTCCAATGATTTATTTTGATTTGAAAGTGTAAGGAAAATTTCATATGTTCATACAGAGTATGTGATGATATGTTAAATATGTTATCAATTAAAAAATAAATTGAAATAAAGTCAATTTAGGATTTTTGTTGGGCATAATATATGTGAGTAAGTATATGCCTAATGAAACTTTGCTTCATGAGTTATTATAGGAAAATGGCTTACAACTAGAATTAATACGAACATAAATAACCATTCAAAAGAGAACGTTAATATACATTATGATAGAAATAACTAAATGTAATGAATAAAATGTTCATAAAAAGAGAATTCAAAATAGATATCGCACAAAAAAACACATACATATATATTAATGAAAGGTAGAATGTGTATGACTCCAATTCGGGTGCACTAGTCCTCATCCTTAAACCAAAACAACAATGGATAAGATGCCAAACAACACATACATATATTAATGAAAGGTAGAATGCTTACAAATCCAAATGGGGTGTGCTATTCCTTATACCTAAACCATAACAACAATGGATGAGATTCTGTTGGTGTGAATCCTATGAAAAGTGTAGTTGCACATCAAACTATAGGTTATTATACAGATAGAAAGATCTAAAGGTTGGTCTTACTTCCCTTTACTAGGAGGTTGAGTATGATTACTTGAACCTAAAGTTGGTTGGTATCTCTTAGGAAATGTTTACCATGTATAGAAAATGATCTCCTTTAGATTTTGTATCCTTCCACAATAAACTCTAGTGAATTGTTCTTCTCCACAATCCCAAGATGTACATAGTGTATTGTACACAACATAATGTTCCACCAAAACCTTTATTAAATAATCCAACACGTCCATAGGATATGGAATTTCCAATGGATCATGTTTGGACATACCAAGTAATTCTTCAAATCACAAGCATACCTACCTTTATGGAAAAATCAAATGTATTTGTGCTACACACAAATCCCATCCATTTGAATCAATTTGTTTGTACCAATAATGAAAAAATGAAGGGAGTGACACTTGAACATGATCCCATATCAATCCTTTCCTTGATGATTGCAGTGAGATGTTTTTTATGATATTCATTTGACCCTCTTGAAGATAAATATGATTTTATTTTAATTAATTAAGGATGGTGTAACATAAACTTACCACCTTCATCTGCACACACCATGTAAACATGAAACACATCATACACACTATATTTCCACATGTCATTGGTACCAGTAGTGGAAAGAATTGGATCATTACCACAATGATCCAATCATGCCAACTCTAATATTCTTGTTTGTTACTCATCAATAACTTTGAAAATAATGATATCTTCTAAACCATTTTCTCATTTAAGAAGAGGAACTATATCAAATTTTGGTACAGTTCCCTCCACACAATGCATAGTTGAATAACATCGAAGTTGATAAGGTATAGGCCTATCATTAAGTGGGATCCAGACATCATTATCACAATATTAATCATTGTCACTCCAATAATTATATTTTAACAAAATTCTAGACAATTGTAGTGAATTTTGTCATTATAGAAATAATTTTCACTTCACTTCTAG
Source organism: Picea sitchensis (assembly GCA_010110895.2). NCBI lineage: Eukaryota > Viridiplantae > Streptophyta > Pinopsida > Pinales > Pinaceae > Picea > Picea sitchensis. The sequence goes on along the minus strand of SNQJ01S0054504.1, from coordinate 23,382 downwards.
TATTTTCTTGTTTTATTTTCTCTTCAACAAGTATTAAAAAATCTTCTTCCATAACTTTTGGTAGCAATGCATTTCATTTTTTATGTAAAAAGTATATGTGCTATCCATGATTAAATTTATAAAAAATAAATTTGACAATCATGATAGGATTACCAAATTCTCTACATATGTTATAGAAAATATCTTTGAATTAAAAAAAAATAGTATAGCTTAAATTTATAAAAAATAAAACTGGGTAATCATTCCCAAATTGTCTGCACATGTTATAAAAAAAAATAATAATAAAAAATAATATAGCTTAAATTTATAAAAAATAAAATTGGACAATCATTTCCAAATTGTCTGTACATGTTATAGAAAAAAATAATAATAAAAAATAATATAGCTTAAATTTATAAAAAATAAAATTGGGCAATCATTCCCAAATTGTCTCCATATGTTATAGAAAATATCTTTGAATTGAAAAGAAATAATGAAAAAAGTAGTATATATATGTAAGAATAATATAAATGCTAAATAATATCTAACGTGTAATGAAAACTTTTGATTTATTTCTCTTTGCAACTAGGGTTTTATCTTTGCATTCAGAATATAAATGATGTTCCTAATAGATGTTTGCATCGTGTTTTTAAGGGTAAAATGGATATCGTGTATGGATGAAATGATGATCTAATGTGTAACACTTTTGTTTGTTTATTATGAAGAAAAATGAAAAAAATAATATCGTGCATGGATGAAATGATGATCTAATGTGTAACACTTTTGTTTGTTTATTATGAAGAAAAATGAAAAAATTATTGTTTTTTTTAATTTTAATCTCTCTAAATTTATATTTTCTTCAAAGATTTCACTTTGAATAAAAACAATATTTGTAGAGAAGTGTATCACCTCCACATGTATATATTTTTAAAAATATTTTTGGACATATGGTGTCCAAATAAATTTGATGTTTATTAATTGCATATACTTAAAATTTTTAGGTATGGATAATGAGTTGCTTAAGTGGGCATCTAGTTTTTTTAGAGATAGATTTTCTTTTTATAGAAATAAAATATATGCTCATCATAAACACATATTTCACTAATCCTCCAACTATATTTTGTGATTTTTTAGGTTCAAGAAATATTATTTATTATTTATTGATATATAGTAAAATTAAAAAATAGCGCCATATCGACACATTTCTATGGGCATCGATTTTCTTTTTGATTTGATCATTACCATGAAAACTAAAAATCTAGTTTTGAAGAGGACAATGTGAAGAAGTGCACTATGATTTTTTCTATTTTTTTTGTATTGTGATTTTGACAATATGGAATTTTCATGGTGATTTTGAAAATAGTAAAATTCTAAAGTCATAAAATTTAGATTAAAAATATTAACAAATCATGACTCTTAATGAAAATTGACAATTGTTGTATAATTGTAGACTAGATTTGAACATGAATTCATTGGTAGCATATTTGATAGATGATATCAAAATTTGTGAGGGTTTTCCCTTGTTGAATTTTTAGGTTTCTAAAAAATATTAGAAAATTTGTTGTTTTGGTTTTCCAAACACTCTTGTTCAAGAAAATATTACTACAAGGAGAACAACCAATAGCAGAGGTTTTACAAAACCTCCCCAAAATTTTTATCCCTTCTCTATTTATAACAGAGGTTGTTAGTGAAGGCGGGTGGCCATAGGCTTTTGTGGAGGTTTTTATATAGGTGAGCATGTACTATACAAATGCACTAGTTCACTCACAAACATAATGTCTCAATGTTTGACTAATAAAGAACACCAATAATCGTTATTAATATAAAATGCTAAAATATCATTTTTTATTTAAAATAAAAACAATATGCATAACGATACTCCACGATAAACTAAGTGTACCAGTGTGCATATAAATGACACACTGGATCATGTTAGAAAAATTTCTTATTGAATAAAAAATTTAATTTAAAACACCAAAAAAACTTTCCCATTGTGCTTAGAAAACCTATCTGCTCTAGTGTGTTTACAATAGTGGTGCACTGAACAACAATAACAGTGCACTTAATAGTACTATAGCCTCAAGGATTTTTAATATATAGCCAAAAATCCAATTGGTGCACTAATCATACTTCCATGCATTGGTGCGTCTTACTTTATGGTGCATTGTGACAGGGTAAAATAAATAAAGGTGTACCGGTGCATTTTGATACTACACAACACACTGATGTGTCTTGTTGTTAGACGCACCACAATAGGGTAAAATTAAAAGAAATTACCAAACCAAATTTCATTATCACATCTAATTTTGTGCTTCCAAACACTCACACAAGATTTGGTGCTCACATTCCTTCTACGATTGCCCTATTTGTAGTGCTCTACAATGTTGCTTCCCCAGTTCAATAACTTGGACGTAGATTCCATACATTTTCTAATTTTGGAAAATAGTGCAGATTTTCATTTTTTATCTATGGTTTGACAACCATGCCTCTTTGGGCGAGAAGAGACCAATTAAATTGTTTGTCACCTCCTTATTTTCAATTTCAACGAATTAAAATTTAAAATTGGGCTTGAATTTGTAATTTTTTTCATTTTATAAAAACATTATGCACGATGTTCTTCATGTGTTCGGCTTGCCCCAAACTTAGTGTATCCTATGAATTTACAATAAGCACCCCTATTGGTGTGTCCGATGAATTTACAAGAAGCACCTCTTGTGTTGTGTATAAAATACACGATTCCCCACTAAAAACTAAGCACCACACACTGAAATGGAGGGTGTTTATTATCGGTGCCTCTCATCTTAGAAGAGGAATCATCCTTGCAATAAACCCACTAGTGATTTCTAGAAACTAAACCACACTGGTGCGCCTCACCCCACTGAATACATACCATGATTAGTGTGTTATAAAACACAATGCACTGCTAAAAATACAGAGTGGTGCTCCAAGAAACATGGAGCACTGAACTTACCAGTGTATATTAACAGTGTGTATAATTTTAGATGAGGCACCAAAAATCGATGTTTTATAGGGAATATCACACACCAGTGCACCACATTGCATCACACACAAAACAATTATCATAGTGGTGTGTTTAATGACTAAAGTAGCACCATGTTCCAAATAACATGAAGCACCGAACTTACCGGTGTACATTAACAATGCCTATCATTTTAGATGAGGCACCACAAACCGATGCATTATAGGGAATAACCCGCATCGGTACACTGTATCACACCACACATAAAAAATTAGAATACCACTATGTTTAATGACTAAAGTAGCATCGGTGCAATAAATAAAATGGACCACTATGAAAATGGTGGTGGTTGTTTTATGATAAAGTGGACCAATCATGGTGTGTATTATTTATTAAAGGCACACCAATTAATTTGTTAGAAATTATGATCCAAAATAGTTAACTTAGGACATTAGTGAATAATTATTTTAGTGAATAGATTCTATGGTCCGCGGTTTCGCTTGACGCTCTAGCATGGAACCTGAGGCCTATCCGTAGGCCCGAGCGAGGGTCTCTTCTGAGTGGTCCACGTTTTCTATTTTCTCTCACTCCTTCTTTTTCTCGGCTCCCTCTCATGACCCTTTCTCTTCGGTCACTCCCTCTCCTACCGACTAATTAGGGTTCCCCGAAGGTCGTCACAGTTTCACCCTCGTTAGGTTCTTGTCCAAGCAAGTTCCTAGATTTACCCCTTGTTACCAACACTCACCTTCTACACCCATTGCAATGGAGAATATACAATTGTTAGACTTCAAGGTGGATTTTTTGGACAACCAAAAGATATGGGTTTTTCCACCTGGAACCCAACCCAAATCTAAAGTAGCCTCGAAGGAAGATAAGTGTTTACTGGAGGATCGGAAAGGCTCCAGTGCTCCTAGTTTTCTTACCTCTCGAAGTTGGGATAGATTTGGGGGTCTCAGATCAAAGGCTTTGATTGATGCCAGGTATATTGTGGCCTTGCCCTTATCTACTCTCTGTCCTCCTAGAGATGGTTCTCTTGCTAAACTATTGTCTCCTTTTCCCTCACCGGAAATTTGGGCAGAAAGTGACTCTAGGGCTTTATAACAACTTGTTGGTGACCTCTCGAGAACTAGGACGGATTTTCCTTCCTCTTACAACCCTCTTGGTAGAAACCACCATTAGGTTGAACCTTGTTCTGGTCAAATCATCCCCACTCATGGTTGTGATGTGCAAGACAAAGGGGGCAATCCTCACTCAGAGACTAAAGGTAACTCCTTAATCTCCCTTTCACCAGTGCTTTCTCAAATGGTTTGGTGACAGGATAACATGCAGGAAGAAGACTCAAAGGAAGAAAGTAGACGAAGGGAGCTTTAGGAGTCAGGAAATCCCTGTTATGTGGAAAGAAGTCAAAGGTCTTCTTCCTCGAGTAAGAAAATCTAGTAATCCATCAAGTCAACTTCCCCTCTCAACCTAGCCCCGGGAGACGACGTAATGGTTCCACAAGTTCAATACATGACAGAGAAGGAGTTAGTAGGAAGAGTAATTGGCTGATATTTCAGTCAAGAAACCTTGGATGAATGGGTTAGTAAAACTTGGCGAGAAAAGCTAGAGGTGGCTCCAGAGGTCCAAACCTTAGCAAATGGGTGGTTCATGCTGAAATTTATGAAGAAAGAAGAGGTGGAATGGGTGTTAAAATCACCTTGGAACTTAGACACAGCCTCGATTATGTTAAATAAGTGGTCTTCGTTGTTTGATGCAAGTAGAGAAAGAGTAGATGAACTCTCAATTTGGGTGAGACTGTCGAGGCTTCTAGCGAAATTATGGACTAAGGAGGGTTTCAGACTGTTTGGAAAATTGATGTGAACTTTTTTAGGCGTTGATATGTCTTTCTTGGAAACAAAGAAAATGTTGGTCGCTCGGATGTTGGTGTTCTTAAATATCAAAAAAGGCCTTGCGGAGGAAATAAACCTAACTTGGAGGGGTATCTCTTTAGTTTAGAAATTGGATTATGAGGGAATTCCATTTAGATGTCAAATATGCCACAAGCATGGTCATGTGGCAAAGGATTGCAAATTGCATTTTCTGTAAAAGAAAGGAGTCTAAGGAACCAAAGGGCCTAAGAAGGCAAAGAAGAGAGGAGCATCACAACTAAAAGATGACCCTCCCCTGGAAACATCGAGGCTTCACTCTTCGAAGGTCTAGGATCAAGATGGGTTTTCAGTGCCGAATCCCCTATGATTTTCTTTCCAAGTTAAATGGATTCATGGAGATGGGATTGGTCAAATTATTTGTTTTCTCATTTATAAAGATTGTAATCAGTTTTGTTTATGAAAGAATAAAAACATATTATAATTACTTCATGGTAAAGAGGAAGTTCCTTAGTATTGCTTAATAATACATTAATTTTCATTGACATTGTTATCTCATTTTAAAAAGATAATTACTTAAATTATTAGTGATAAAATCTTAACTATCCATAAGGTCAGAAAGATAAGAGACTACTATCATGTACAAATTGGAATGGGAAATTATAAACAAAATTAATTTGATTTCATTGTTTTGATAAAAAATGATGATGTTTCCCGTGAATAGAGTTTTACAAACCCTTTACAAAACCACAATGTAAAGAAACCTGATATGCGTTGACAACTCTTGTGATCCAAGAGAATGTATCGTTGATGAAGGCTTGTTGGAATAGAATGGCGGATAAGTAGGGGCCAATTTCATATCCCATAAGGATGTGGAGCCTCCTTCGTGAAATAAGTTTGAAAGGGTCCTTTCATATTTGCTGAGGGTTGTTTTGACAATTTATAAGATGTTAATTTATCATTAAGTTGTTGGATCTTAGAATTAATTATGCGGGACATGTTTTAGTGCATCCAAATAATGGTTCTCATATTATAGTACTACAAGAGTTTATGTTGGATGTTATTTTGGATCGTACCTCTCTTATCCTAAGATTTGTGGGGCATATCCCATGGCCACATTTGGGGTGAATGAAAGACTTATTGGAATAATATCTCAAGGTTTTCAGAAATGGCTAAAAAAAATTATTGAGTTTGTCAACATTTTGGATGATTAACTGGATCCATGATCAAAACAAAAAGTCGAAAATGCGAAAAAAAAACTTGTAATAAATATACAAACTTGTAGAACAAATAAACCAATAATAAATACATGTCGACTAGACTAGATTAAGAGGTAGAATAATAAAAACAAACATAAAATACTAGAAAAAAAAAACAACCTAAAAAATAATAAATAAACATAAAGTAATAACAATATTAAATATAAATACTTAGATTTGCTATTAATAAAATTATAATAGTACTCTAATAATTTAATTATATAAAAGCATACTATATAATAATTTACCATAATACAATCTGAGTGGGTCTAATGGTTAAGAACATGTGTTTCCTCTTAAGAGGTCATAAGTTCAAATCCAGAGGGGGATAGGGTATGTATACCTCCATAAAGTATGTAGACCTCCATAAACTTTACCAGTCAAATTGTATTTGTTTTTGGTTGTTTATGCTTTACATTTACATATTTATCATTGAGCAGATTTATTATGGAATTTTTTTACGATTCTAATTTTTATTCCACTGATATGTATTTGTTTTTGGTTCTTTATGCTTTACATTTGCTTATTTATTACAAGTTTGTCTTTCCTCATATTCAATTCTTTGTATTAATGATGGATCTATAAATAGTGATATGAAACATCAACAAACTCAACTCAATATGCCTACTATGGATTTTCCAACCTCAAGGTTTTCTAATAACATAAAAATGAAAAAGATAATTTTTATCCATTTATATTTCTTTAACATTTATTATAAAGATAAATTTTAATCCATTTTTATTTCTTTAACATTTATTATATTCAATATGGAAAGTTCAGTATTAACTTTTTTTTGTTAGAAAGATTAAAACAAATGTCAAACTATAAATTTGGGCACATGAAAACTTTGGAACTTTTACAAACATTAAAAAAAAAATTGATCATTTTAGCATGTATTCACCAATAAAACAATTAATGGAAATATTGCCAATAAAAAATATAAAAAATGAACAGTAGATGTTTTATAACAAATCATTACTAAAAATCATTACTAAAATATTATGGATCTTGTCTATTTTTTTTTAAGGAACATTCACATAATTTAAATGGGTATTATGTAAACAATTTATGTTATTTGTAATAAATTTGGTTTGAAAGCATGAAATTGCAACCATTAAAGAAATTTGAGGTTTAAAATGAGTTTTTTAAGGAAAATACTAAGGTAACAGTTAGAATGATAAAATAAGAGATGGATTTTCAAAGGGAAAGAAAGAAAAGTATTTATTTTAATCAAATTGTCAACTTATCTCTTTATAGTTTACTCAAAATTAAAGTGTAGGCACTTGTTGTATCATAATTAAATTCCAAATCTAATGAGTACCCACTCTAGATACTTTTGATAGACCCATAATAAGTTAAACTTGAAATACATGAAAGAAAAAGTGTATCTATTTAAGATTTATCCCATTTTTGGCCCATCAAAAGTATGTAGATGGACACTCATTGAATGTGGAAATAAATCTAATTAATGCATACACTTGAAATTTGAGTAAACCTGCCCCCGGGGGGGCAGCTCAATTGGCAAGTGCCGTGA
>SNQJ01S0054504.1:0-10971 GCA_010110895.2 Picea sitchensis | reverse complement strand
ATTTCTTTATTATAGACAAGTTCCAAGGTCGGGGAGATGAGGGAGAGAAAGGAATGAATGGAAAGGACGAAAAAGAAGTCAGACAGGATTCAATATAGAGTTATGGGGGATACTCAGAAGAGGTGAGTGTCCCATGGTCAAATTTTATGTATCGAAATTTTTTACTGCAAAACATGTAAAATGGAAGAGAACATGATGGGGCAGTTCAGCGGCCGATTTGTATATTTGCGGAATTCCAGGAAAGTGGCTAAGTATGGAATAGGGAAATGGTCGAGTAGACTCATTTTCAGAAGTGAGGATTGAAGTTTTCGTGAACGGACCAACCCGACGACGTGCCTTTTATATATAATTGGTAATTGCTAATTGCAAAAGGGCGCAGGCACAGGAAACAATGATTAGGAATTGGATATTTCTTGAACCCGCCAAATCGACGATCCACAAAAGAAATTCGAAGAAATGGCGAAGTATGGAAAGAAGATAGACGGGCTTCAAAATGGGGTGACAATAGTTCCACAGAAGATGTGAGGACCCGACGGTTAAATTGTATGTCTCAGAATTTTTCAGTGAAAAATGTGTACCACGGAAGAGGGCATGATAGGTAGACCATAATAAGGAAGATGGTATGATCTGAGTCTGGTTGTAAATTTTTATATCGCGGAAGTCACGGTACTGTTTGGAGGTCATGAAACAATAGATGTCCAATCTAGAGCCCACCTACCTGGAATCCACGGTCGGAGAAGTGACTGGGTATGGAATGGGGAAGTGGTCGGTCAATGTCGCTATATAAGAGCATGAGTGAAAACATGAACCCACAAGTCCGCCTACCTACACAACTAGACATTTTCAAAAAAATGAATAAATGAAGAGAAGGATAAAGTTCAGGGAAAAGAGAAATGAATATTTGGCTAAGTATAGAAGTTGGAAAAGAAGGGCTAATTTATTCACATCTGTAATAGATATCCCATTTCCTGCTAAGATATATACTTGGAAAGAAGTGTGAAGGTGGAGGGAAAAAAAAACAACGACTAGGAATACGATCTGCAAGTTTACTTGGTTCTTGGCTGTATGCTTCATCTGACAATTTTTATATTGTGGAACTCCGAGTCATTCTTTTAGCCAGCGAGCCCAGAAGTCTGAATGTCAATTTGTATAGTGTGAAACTATGGATGTTGTTTGTAGGGAACAAAACTATAGAGGACATGCTTTTCCCTTTAATATAACCTCTATGACACAAATGTAGTATGTGGCTCATTTTAGCACTTTTCCATCCGTAAACAATCACAATCTTGAGCCCTCCATCCTTGGAGTCCGTGTGTCAATTTGTATATCGTGGAACTCCGAATGCTGTTTGGAGGTCACGGAAAAATAGAAGTGCAATGTTGAGCCAACCAACATGTAAGTCCGCGTGTCAATTTGTATATTGCGAAGCTCTGGGTGCTACTTGTAGGACACAAAACAATAGAGGCCCAATTTAGACAAAGGGGAAGCGCTCGATCGAAACGCGTGAATCCGTCAACCCGTGCAGCAAGCCATTTTCAGAAAAAAAATGATTAAGTAACCAGGAAGAGAAACAACACAGGATGAAAGAGTGGGAAAATACAAAGGTGGAGGGCAGTTTTTGTAAGTGTGAATTGGTTTCAAACAAGCCCCATTATTGCAAAACCATCATTTTCTACTAATTGTCATCAAATGCTTTGTTGAAGATTAGATTTTATTGCAATGTGTGGGTGCAAGTGTGTTCTTGATACATTCTTCCATGACTGTAACATATTAACTTAGGTATTAAATTTCTTGCATTATGGGTTGTCAGCATTAATGCTTAATAATTTCATGTCTAGAAACAAGAATGACGATTTTACTGCAACATTGTAATTTGGTATTGCTATGTTCTATATACATTGCAAATAGAGTTGAATGTTGGTTTGAAGCTGTGTGTAATCCATTTTTTTGTTTGCATAAAATCCTGGTGGATTGACACAATACATTGCCATATAATTGTTAGATGCTCCATCTTAGAAAAAATTACCTAAGTAAATACAATATCGAATAACTACGAGACAACTAAACCATGCCAATGAGAAGAGGTGTTAAATCCCAAAAAGAAGCAGCAAAAAAGACTCCAAGGCAAATTATTTTAATAACAAATCCATTTAAAAAAAAAAAAAAAAACACTGAGTATTGTACATCTATCCTTAGAAATTGGACCCAGTTATTTGGGCCAAAACATTGAGCGTATCTGCCAAAAACATAGGCATGGGATCCACAGTATGCAGGAGATATCGAGATGCTCTTCAACATGAATACAAAACTGATTACCATGCCTCTTTTTTTAGGAAATCCTTGCAGTTTTCTCCTCGATGGATTATCCTGTGGTAAAATTGATAGTTATCATAAGCTTCCTGTGAGGAAGAAGATGAAAAACGTTGCAGGGAAAATGGAATAGACCTTAACTGAAAGTTTGGACACACCAAGAAAATGCCTCTCCAAAGTCGAAAAAACTTCAGGGACATAGGTTGCACGTGCAATTTCAGAGGCCTAAATTAGTCCATTCTAGGTGGAAGGAGATGACTAGTAGAAATATGCCTTGCACCAGTGGGAGTTCTGGTCCTCATTTCTGAAGATGTTAATTGTATATCCAGAGAACAGGACAATAGTCCCACAATTGAATATTGTTTTGGCTTGAAATATATCTCTAGGAGAATCAACATATCATTTACTTATAGTGAAAGTCTTCCACCCATAACAGACTAATTTGGACCTCTAGAATTCCTACTTTCAAGCTGCAAAGAGGCTATTGTGTTCAAAATCGGTTTATTTTCTGAAACTCCTTCTTTTGGTTTTGTCAGGAATGCCATCACTGAGCCGGGAATTTCCTTCTGTTATGGTTGATTTCAATTTGGGTGTAGGAGTGGGAACATTGTTTGCATTGCCATCAACCATTGCAATATCAACGCCCATCAGATCATCTTCTTCCGGCTCAGAATCCATGACATCAACCTCTGTGCCAACCATCAATGCAACTGGGCAATTTCTTTGAGCAGGTAGGGTTTCCTTGGAATTCTTTGGCTTGAAATATATCTTTCGGTGTACCAGGGGACCATCTCCTTTTTTTCTCCTGGGTAGAGGGAGATGAGTAGTAAGAATATTCCCTAGAATACTGGAACCTATGGACATCATGCCTGAATGTGTTGACTGTATCTGAATAGAACTGCTACCACAAGTTAACAAGAATTTCCATTTTCTCCAGACGATGTTTGAAATGCAATTTGTGGAGGGATAATATAACCCTCAACAGATCATGGTTTAATGCATATCAATGGAAGATCTCCTCGAGCCTTTCTCTGATCAATGAAAATATCCAGGGTTCGTGCGTAATGATTTGTTACCATTAAATCTCACTAATTGCATATTTAGAAAAAAGTGTGAAGGTGGCGCGGTGACGACGAAGAGTGATTAAGAATTAGAGATTTCTTAAAGGCGCCAACCGACCGGTGCACGAAACAGATTGCATCATGTTTGAAATGAATACTTGGAAAGGATAACACTCTTCTCCACAAATATTGTTTTAACTCGTAGTAATGAAAAAATCCGGCCTTCTAGAAATTAATGACAATATTAACAGTTCCAGTAGGATGAACTACTAGAATTAAATCTTAATAATTGAATATTTGGAAATAAGTATGAAGGTAGTGGTGATGGTGAAGAGAAACCAAGCATTGTACATTTCATCCACCCACCAACTCGTGAAACAGATTCCAATAAATGACCAATAATGGAAAGCGGTCGGGCGGGTTACAAAAAAAGGGTCAGAAGATATACCTAGGAGACGTGAGGGGTTGATGGTCATATTGCATCTCAGTGAAATATATCGGCCGTCAATTTGTATATCGTGGAATTTCGGGTGTTGTTTTTGCATAGGGGAACAGTGGAAGCGCAATGTCGAGAGGGCAATTTGTATATTGTTGAAATTCGGGTGTTGTATATAAAAGCATGAGACATTCAGAAAAAGGACCAAGTAAACAGAAAGAGAAAGAATACGATATGAAGGGGAATTTGTTTCCTAATTTATAAATCGTGGAAGTCCAGGTGCTATTTGCAGGCGGAGGAACAATGGAAATGCAATGTTGAACCCGCCTATGTGGGAACCCGCGATTCAAAAAGTTTGTTCAATATGAAACGCGGAAGCAGTTGGTCGGGATGTTGGTATAAAAGTAACAATGGAAATCTGAAGACGTGAATCTGCCAAATCCCACACCTAAACATTTTCCGAAAAATGAGTAAGTAAAGAAACAAAAAGCAGAAGGTGAAAGAGAAAGCAGATGGCAATTTTTGGAAGCATGAATTGTTGTAAGAAAGCACCATTGATGGTCTTAATAATAACTATGGAGTGCATTAAACATGTTAACATGTTTTTCAATCAAGGAATAGATACAATGGGCAATGTTTATAGTTTCCAGGATCTATTTGTATAAGAGAAGAGTAAAAAAGTTACAAGAAAATAAGTTTTTGTACTGCTAGCTTCACCGCAAGTATATCAACGACGAATTTGAATTTTAATGTCCTCTCATTCATATGATTGTTCCATTAGACTTCTCATAGTATATATTATTTTATTTCAATTTGTTTGCTAATTTGTAGATCGCAGAAGTTAGGGTGTTGTTTGCAGGTGACAGAACAATGGAAACGCAATATTGAACCCGCCTATTCGGAAAACCGCGAGCCAAAAAGTTTGTACAATATGAAACGGTGAAGCGGTCGATCGGGCTGGTGATATAAAAGTAAGTGAAATATGAATACATGAATACGCCAACTTCCACACCTAGAAATTTTCCGAAAAACTAGTAATACATACTAAATATGTACTCTTATAAAGTATGGACATGAGATTTTATATAGCATGTACGAATCTTGCATTCCATACTTAGCCACTTTTTGGATCGTCGGTTCTTGGGATGGTGGGCTCAAAATTGGGCCTCTATTGATCTGTATCCTACAAATAGCAACTATAGTTCCGTGATATACAAATTGGCAGGCAGACTTGCGGGATGGTTGGCTCAACATTGCACTTCTATTGTTCTGTGTCCTCCAAACAACACTTGGAGTTCCACGATATAAAAATTGACAGACGGACTCCAGGGCTGGCATGCTCAAGATTGTGATTGTTTACGAATGGTGATCCCTATCAACTATCTAACATTATCTAAAAACATTATTTTCAATACTAAATTATTAATATTAAATATTGATATTGTACAATTTAATTACATAAAATTATTAAAGGATGTTAAATATCTTATTTAAAAGAAAAACATGTGTATTTAGAAACTCATGATCCAAAAATTTTGTACAATATGAAATGGGGAAGCGATCGGTCGGGCTGGTGATATAAAAGTAAGTGGAAATCTGAACACGTGTATCCGCCAACTTCCACACCTAGAATTTTTTCGAGAAACGAGTAATACGTACTAAATATGTACTTTTATAAAGTATGGACATGATATTTTATAGAGCATGTACAGATCCCTCATTCCATACTTAGCCACTTTTTGCTTCATGGGTTCTCAGGCTGGCGGGCTCAAAATTGGGCCTCTATTGTTTCGTGCCCTACAAATAGCACGCAGAATTCCACGATATACAAATTGACAGGTGGACTTGCAGGTTGGTTGGCTCAACATTACACTTCTATTGTCTCATGTCCTCAAAACAACACTTAGAGTTCCACGATATACAAATTGACAGACGGACTCCAGGACTAGGGGGCTCAAGATTGTGATTGTTTATGGATGGTCATCCCTATCAACTATCTAACATTATCTAAAACATTATTTTCAAATACTAAATTATTAATATTAAATGTTTATATTTTACAATTTAATTACATAAAATTATCAAAGGATGTTAAATCGCTTATTTTTAAAAAAATGAAGGAAACAAAACAAAGTTTTTTTAAATTCTATCACCGCAAGAATAAAAATGACCAATTTGATTTTTAAGGGCCTCTTATTGATATGATAGCACAATTGGACTTTGCACAGTATATATTTGTTTATTTCAAATTATTCCAGAAGATTAATTTTACCAATTTCATCGATCAAGGAAAAGTGCTAAAACAAGCCACATACTACATTTGCGTCACAACGCCATACAAATTGACAGGAGGATTTGCAGGCTAACTAGCTAAAACAATGCGATTCTATTGTTCTGTGTCCTCCAAACAACACTCGGAGTTCCGCGATATACAAATTGACAGATGAAAAATACAACCAAGAACCAAATAAACTCCAAACATGCCACAAGCAAGTTCCCACAAGGTTCCATAGAGAAACATGCATCGACCTTTGCATCAAACAATTTGATATACAAAGAAAAGACGTTGCGACATTGGTTTTCTCTTACATCTAGTATATGTTCCCACAAGAAAATAATCGAGGCCATGGGATATATGGGGTTTGTTTCCATGCTTCCCATTTTTGGACCGAACAATCTTATGCACATGCAATCTCAAGTACTCGAGTCCGACAAACATTCATCTGGGTGTTGAAGAAATATTACAGAGACACATGAGATATTTTCATTTCCTACCAAAGCTCAATATGTTTTTTTTTTCCCCTTCTTTAGCCGATATGCAATATTGCATTGTCCTAATTTATTGTAAATTTGTTGTGTATCTGAAAGTCACGCAGGATGTATACAGTGCTTTCCTTTTTCTATAGGTATGCTTCATATGACAATTCTTCCAACCTAGGAAGCACATCTTGTAACAGAGGCTGCCTAGTTGTACAATGCACGATTTTGTTGCCCACGGTTCAGATGGCAACAATGAGGCAATGTACATATGTATATGGACATTTTTCACTGCATCGCAGACAATCAATCGTATCATCACTTATCAAAGCAGAAGCATAAGTAGTAGAGTTACATTTCGCACATACAGGCTCAAAGGGGGTCAAGTATGCATTCAATGCAACCAAAACACCTTCAACATGGAAACACGAGCATAGAAATTAATACATTGAACAATATAATACACAACTGCACCCCCTCCCCCCCTTAAAAAAATTATATAAAATAAAACAAGCCGCATAAATTTGGTGAAGGGTATTTGTATAACCAAAGTGAGGATGATTCTATGGATGTATAAACACAATAGTTGTAGAGCTAGCTAGTTTCTTTAGATCCTGTACTATGTCTGCTCACAACTCTATTACAAACATTGCTTGCGTTGTGCAAAATATCCTTTATCTAACATCCCTTTTCTTTGTTATATTTTTGAAGAGCATAAGTGGAAACTTCCCTTTATGCACTTGTTGTTCCATTGACAAAAACAAATTTGAATAGGTATCGAACAATTGCAGCTGCAACATGGAACAATACAATATTTTTGTAACTTACTCAATATACATGCACATGTGAAAGTAAAGAACAAAAATGGATATGGAAAGCGGTACCATTTCCTTGTCGTTGTCTGACTCTCCATCCTTTATATGGAGAATGTGTTGTGAGACAAGTTTTCTCTCCAATGTGACAACTGCGCCAATGCTTTCGATTGGGTAAATATCACTGCTCTGTGCAAGCTGGCGGATAGTCGCATTTGAGACAAATGATATTCTAAACAAACAACGGAAATGTTTTTCACAATACTTTTTTCATTGAGCAAAATAATCAGATCAAAAACACCATGGTCATATACTGTTTTGGGCAATATATTAAAATTTGTAATGGATATCCCATTACCCAACAATATCTTTTCTGCAGGTTTCTGGACGAGTTGTGTAGGAATAGTCAGTGTGATTGTCATAATGGCCTCCTTGTCTGTCATGTCAACATGCATAATGGATCTAGTTTTGTTTTCCTTGTCCAAGTAGGTGCTATAGACGACCATTATTTCCCCGATGAACACTTGTCCAATTCGGTAGCTATTCAAGCCCTCTATTGATAGTACTTTGGGTGTTACAACTCTAGACCCGATGACAATTTTTGAACAGGAAAACTAAAGTGAATGGTAGTGTGCATTTTGTTTTTTTCATTCTTCTTTCACTGGCATAAATCACATGTAGACGCATAGCTTTGTTGAACTATGTAGCCAGAGTTTTTCAACCACACATCTTAGTCTGTGAAACCTGCGCTATGTTCGACGTCTTGCTTGTACTTGTTGATACTTCTTGTGAATTGCAAACCATGTATTGTAGATGACATCAACATATTCACCATGCCATATATGAATAAATACCCGAGGATATTTGTTTGGTAAACATACTAGGAGCAGAGCGTATGCATATTTACCTTTGTCCTTATCGATCTGCTAATGTTTGGGATGACTGACTGCTCATGGCCATGCCACTAGTCCAACGTTTTCTGATGCAAGCATGTGTAGATGAACATCAAAAGGAATAAACAAGCATATGCATTGTATATTGTCCATAATAGGTCTTAATGTCACATGCAGGGTGGAAGGAGGTGGAATACGAAATAGAGGGTTCAAGGAATATACTCAGGAAACATGAGGACCCGAGCATCAAATTGTATACCTATGATTTTTTGACTGGAAAAATGTGTAACAGTAAACAGGGCATGAGGGTGGGGCACCACATCCAATCTGTATATTGCGGACCCCCAGAATCTAGGGGAGCAATCTTGAACCCACCATCCCGGCACCTATAATCGACAAAGTGGGTAAGTATGGAATAAGGTAGAAGCGTGAACATAAATGTGAAACCGTTAGTCCGCCAACTGATGCACCAAGGCATTTTCAGAAAGACCACTAAGAAGAGCAATTAGAAAATAAAAGGGATAATAGAAAATGGAAAAAGTAGAAATGGGGAGGGCAGAAATGCCCATTTCTGCCAAGTCATCATTTTCTAGTCTAATATTATATGCCCCCACCCGATTTCTATAATTAATTTACCATCATAGTTGGTATACCTTTTTCAAATATTGTACCACATAACCCTCTTCTATTACACAGAACAATTGATCTTCCTGTCCAACTAACTTGTTTTTTCCAAGGTAGCAATGTCGAATATACAATGGACATGAAGGCAAGTTAGTATGAAGACAAATATGTAAAAGAAAGAGAAACAATTCTATTTATTCCAATGTAATAGAAAACAAAATACTATTCACATGAGAATACGCAGAAAGATACGTAGTATATACATATAGGTAAACCCAAAAAACTATATTTGAAGGAAGACAAGAACAAAAAAAAAAAAAGGTGCAAAGCAGTAGAATAAGCACAACAAATATATAGACAGTAAATGAAAAAATGAACACTGGAATATTAAATAACAGTACAAGTATCCACCTCTGCAACTCCTCATCTACATTCCTGCCAAAGAGTCCATCGTCCTCTCCAGCCATTTTGTTTGTTTAAATGTAGCAATGCAGGAAAAATACAATGGACATGAAGGAGGTTAGTATGCAAGAAGACATGTAATGAATATAAGTTATTATGTAGTAAGGTACACAACATCTACATACTATAAACTAGGTGAACACATATACAGACAATAAATGAAATACAAAACAACATAATATGAAACAAAAATACAAGCATGTACCTTTCTATCTCCTCTTCAACCGATGCAGTCAAGACTCCGTCGTTTTCTCCAGCTATTCTGTTTGTTTGAATGTGGGAATGCACAAAATACAATGAACATGAATGGAAGTTGGTATGCACTGGAGAACAAGTAATATTTACATACAATAAAAGAGACTCAACGAATAGTATAAAACATAGGCAGAAACATGAACCTTTGTGCTTCTCCATCCATAGCTGTAAATATGTAATTTTTTTCCCTACCCTAAATATATTACAAGACACAAAATATTATGAAATTGCATGGCTATAGCTAAACGATTTTTGGTTTTCCGTGGAAACGTATCTAGATATGCTTCCACCCATGGAAATGTTAAAATTTCAGACCCCAACCCAGTTTCAGTCTCGCTGATTTTCAGCCAAAGTTAAATGCCCAAACCCAGTTTCAACACAGTTTCAGCATATAAAAACTTAGCAGAAAATAAACTTCAAAACTGAAACATGAGGATTCTGAACATCGTTTTCAATGCAGAAATAAAATATCAGCAGCATGCAAAACTCAGAAAATTTATAGACAAAGATTTTTGGTCTAACTTTGACCCTGGAAAAACCCACAAGGGGAAAATTAGTGAGAGAGGGATTTTTATTATTTATGGGCTTCTGAGAAATTATTTTAAAGCATATTCATCTTCAGAAATTAAAACACAAACTTATCTCGGTCTTCTTGCTCAACAAAGACACCTTCAGAACTGTCTGGAAAAGATTCTCAATTTCTTTCCCAGAAATTCGTACACTGTACGACTGTCCCAACAAAAAATGTTATACGGATTGTCCTCAAAATTTGTGCCCAAAATCTGCCAAGACTGTACGAAAAACCCAGCAGTATAAATGCCTTGAAAAAGCATGCCAATAATCAGAAAAATGCACCAAGAATTTATGGCAGTACGACCCCTTTACTTCTATGCATGTCCATATAGACTGTACGGATTTTCTTTGCCCAGAAAAACGTGCCCAACTCCTTCCTTGATTTTTGTGCCAATTAAATGTTGTACGACAGCCTTAAAAAACGTGCCAATACTTTTAGAAAATGCAATTGTTGTCCTCCTCAATTTATGTGCACATTTAATGTTGTACGATCTCCAGAAATATGTACAATACGACCTGTTCTTCCTTGTTGTCTGCTGCCTTGAAAATCATGCCTACTCTTTTCCTTGGGATTCATGCTCTCCTTCAGCAAATGTTGTCTCTCTTCTCCAGCTCGACCTCTCTCTTTCTCTCTCTTTCTCTCTCAACAAGAATAAAACAACAACCCATAATGGGTGTGCCCTCTTGCCCTAATTGACCTCATGAGGGAAGGTGAGGGTTTTCTAATCTAACGATTGAGATTAGATTAGATGAGTGGCTGAGATTTGATGTCTCTTCACTCACCCTCA
>SNQJ01S0054503.1:112879-131169 GCA_010110895.2 Picea sitchensis | reverse complement strand
TGTTGACTCGATTTGATAAGGATGCTTAGTCCTTCCATTGACAAGATAAATAAAAGAGGGGAGAGTGGACAACCCTGTCGCAGACCTCTCTCATTTTGGAATAAAGGAGTGGCTTCCCCATTCACCAGAACAATAATAGTCGCACTAGAAACACAACTCATGATCAATCTCGTGAAATGATGACTAAAACCAGATTGTAGAAGTATCAATCGAAGGAAGTCCCAATTAATACAATCAAAAGCTTTTTTGAGATCTAATTTTAAAATCAGAGCCTGGAAGTTTTTTTGTTTAATGTTGTGTAAGACTTACTGTGCAGTTCCAATAGCATCCAATATTTGGCATCCTTTAATGAAGCCTAATTGTTCACCCGAGATAAGGCGAGACAAGTAAGGTTTAATCCTATCGACCAGAATTTTGGTAATTACCTTGTAGCAGAGATTGGACAGAGAAATAGGCCTGAAGTCACTGAAGGAGGATGGAAGACTGGATTTGGGAATAAGAGTCAGGAAAGTAGAGTTTATAGCCCGATTGACCACCCCTCTGATCTGGGTATTTTCTACCAGTTCCCAAAGATCATCGTTAACCAGATCAAAGAAGTGTAGCTAAAATTCGATGGTCCAGCCATCGGGACTAGGAAATTTATCCCTTTTGAAAGAATTAAGAACCTTCCAAATCTCCTCTTTAGTACATGCAACATTAAGTAGATCAGCCTACTGCTCACTGATGAGCCTGGGAAAGAGACTGGTGATGGAAGCTTGGTCTCTGAAGTTTGTAAGACCCTGATCATTATAGGAGTTTTTGAAAAAATGAATAGCTGATGGAATTAGCTTGTCTTGTCCAGTAATAATGTCTATCGTGTCCGACTTTAGCTCCCAAATATGTTTATGATTCCTCCTGTAACTGGAAAAATGATGGAAGTACTTTGTATTTCGATCTTCACATTTGATCCAAATAGCTCTACTCTTCTGGCGCCAATGAGCTTCCTCGGCCAGCAAGAGTCTGTTCCGCTCCTCCTCGAGAGTCTTAATATGATGATCCATATCAGTTGTTCTAATTCCCGCAGAATGATCTTGGGTTAGTGACTGAAGAATATCTTCCAACTGTGAGAGTCTTTGAGTATTCTTTATAATCTGTAGATGGGCCCAACTTTTAACTTTCAATTTTAAGTCTTTCAACTTCCACGCAAGATCTCTCTGCACGTCTACTTCTTGTAGAAAGGACTGATCAATCCAAACCTTAGTGACCAATCGCTCAAAATCAGGGTTATGTAAGCACAACGGGTTGAACTTAAAAGGATAGGTAGAGTGGTGTGAGAATGAATCCAGCTGTAGAAAGATGGGAGCATGGTCTGAAATGAACAAAAATTCTACCCAGGATTTGTATCTATCTGAAAGTTGAAGAAGATGCTCAAATATGAAAAAACAATCCAGTCGCTTAGAGATACTTTTTGAACCAGTCATGTCGTTCCTCCAAGTGGGTACTACTGCAGCCGGCAATAAATCCACCAAGTTTTTGTGTTGGAAGATATATGTCAACTGTAAGGATGTTGGATCAGGTAAAGCAATGCCCCCCCAAATATCATTTGTTGATAAGGTAAAATTAAAATCCCCCTCAACAATAAGATTTGGTTTTTCCAGAAGGCCTATAGATGAAACTTTTTTCCAGAAGGCACGCCTATCACTACAAGGACCATAAACATTTAGAAGGATGACCTGTCGCTTATTAGCACAACAGGTACTTGTCAAAAAAATGTCGCCACAACATAAGAAAGTCTCCAGCTCAAATAATACAGGATCCCAAGAAACAAGTAACCCACCTGATCTTCCCACAGAGTTAACAACACTAACAAACCACTGTGACTTTAAGATATTGATGAATGCCCGAGATCGTTGTTCGTCAACTAAAGTTTCTTAAAGAAAGATAATGCTAGGATGGGTTCTCTCAATAAGTCTCATGAGGGAGGCCTTTTTAAGGATGCCTCCAACCCCTCTAATGTTGAGGGAGAGAAGTATCATGTATGTGACCTGGCTAGGGATTTAATGCCTCTACGCGCCCCAAGGTTAGAAGAATCAGTGGAAGTAATGGTTGGAAGTGTAACAGAAGAACAAGATTTTCTTCGAGCACTGTGGGTTTTTATAGGAGAAGTTTCAATTCCTAAGCCCCGAGACCAAGAGAAGTCTTTCCCAGAAGAATCAATTGAGTTATCACAGTGCGAAGAAGAAGGTAGATCCCGGATGTTGTAGATAATAGGTGACTTTCCTCGAAAAGTAGGGATCAGAACTGGAAGCAACGTCTCAACAGAAGTAGGAGTCAAATTAGTAAGTAGGTTACCGAGGGTAGAGTGTCCAAAAGCCAAAGTGTTTGAGACCAATGGATCAGTCCTGACAAGCCCAGGGTCAACCGAAGGAAGGGGAGCAATAGAACTGTGATCGGGGAGAGTTGAATGGAAAGGACTAGAAGGTAAGACAACCCCACGAGATGTTAGAGGACTAAAGTGAGCCTTTTTGTCTCTAGCTAGTGATGGGAGATGAGGAGAAGGAAAATTATGAGGGGACTCTTGCTCCACAGTGGGTAAGGGAGAGCTAGGCGAGGTCTACGGAGAAATATAAATGGTCGAAATAATGGGCCCCATCCCTAGGATAATAGTAGAATCCAACAAATGTCTTTCCCAAGAAGTAAGAGTAAAATAAAAGGTAGGACAGAGTTTCTTAAGCTTACCAGTGAGGGAATCTAGAGGTGTAGACTGTCGATCGTCTGTATCCATGAATCCTTCAGTCATCATATTGTATGAGTCTACTCCTGGTGAGTCTTCCCTCGCAAGTTTGCGGAGGTAAGACCCTTCAGATTCTTCCTCTTCCGATTCACTAGTACAGTCACGCCAAAGGTGTCTAGTCTTGTGGAAGCAAGAGAAGCGAAAGGGGGTACCAAGGTAATCAAGTTGCTAAGTCACCGTGCGGCCTCGCCAAAAAATTCCAAAGTCTCCAGTAGCCCGACATTGACATTCACCTCGACCAATATCCTAGCCATTTTCCTATTGGAACTTTTTAAGAGATTGTTATCCAAACAGATGAAACCCCCGAGTTCGTTACCAATGGTTGTAAGAGCCTTATCAGTCCAATATTGTAGTGGTAGGACAAGAAGTAAAACCCACAAGTGACGCAATCTAAAATACTTTGTAGCAGGAGAAAAGCTAATCTGCCACCTCTTTAGCATAAGGCTACAGCCAATGATAGTCCATAGAGTATCAAGAATACGTTGAGAATCCTCGAGCGTGTTGAAAATAAGACCGAAACATCCATGAGAAAGTGAAATGTGCTCTGGAACATACCCTAGTAGAGACAACCAGGTATCTAAAATCCAGTTCGAGAGTGAACACTTACACAGGAGCGATAGGAAATCCTACCAACTAGGCCGCAGAGAGATAGACGGACACTCTCCTCCAAGCCGACGTCGGAACCCATGATAAGGCGATGCTTTGTTTTGTTGGGTTTCCACGGTCTTTTGCATCCCGAAATCTTAGGAAGCCACTTCTAAACCTTAGTAACGCGCTCGCGTGAACCCACCCGTTGATGAAAACCAAAGCGCTCGAGAGTAGAGACCAGTCCCGGAAGTGGAGCGGAAGACGGAAAGGAAGCAAAGGTAGAAGGCTTAGAGGTAACAATAGTAGAGGAAAAAAAGTGTTCGGCCAAGTTCGAGGTGGTAAAAGGAAGAGAAGTAGCAGCAGTGTGTGCATCCATCAAGGAGAAGAGTCTGGCGCTCTTCCAGAGGGCCTCGTCAGCCGCACTCATAAGTGTGTTGACCTTAGCCTCCATTGGAAGGTGTTGGAAGGTCCCTCCAGTGGTTTCCACCTCGCATAGTCGGGACAAATGCTGACTTTGAAAATACCTCCACCGATAGTTTATAAATGTAACAAGAGATCTGTCATAACTGCAACTAAGGCGTAAGTCCACAAGGATAAGACAAGCATCGAGGAATAAATAAATAGTACAGGGAGAATGTAGAGTAGTTAAGGGAGTGAGTTAAGGCTCGTCGTCAGTCATTAGAAGTGACTATAGCTCCAAACCCCAAGCAATATAGTGGATAGCAAGTCGATAAGCCCTGAACTAGAGAAGACCAGACTGGTAAAGTCTAGAAACAAGAGAAACCGTCGTATAGGGATCTAATGTCCAGTAGGACGTCAACAACTAGCGCTAAGAGTGGATGAGTCGATAGTTCCACCATTGGTGTCGACATTAAAGCCACCTTGAGCTCTCTGCACCTTTGTGAACCCACCTATGCCAACATATCGTTTTCTCTTTTATCTACTTTGTGCTAAAACTACTTCGCATCCTTTAATGTAATGGTTGTATATAGTACAAAGCAATAAGTTTGATCAATCCATTTTATAATATAATAATGATTATAAAGTAATATGTTTGAAAAATTAAAGGTGAACCACTTCTACATGAATTGACATGCATACTAGTTGTAGTATAGGACTAAACTTTTTTATATAATATAGAAAAAAAAATACATAATTTAAATTGAAAAAATAAATAATAATAAATATTAAAAATGAGAAAAAACTATAAAATCATTTAAAATAAGGCTGCGTGGCAGCTGAGTCCCTGCCAAGGAGGTTAGAAAGCAAATTGTGGAAAATGGGGTCGAAGTGTAAATGAAACGAAGTGTTTGGTGCAAAATGTATATCAGGGAAATGTTGTGTGCAAGGTGCATATTTTGGAAGATGGGGCAAAAGTAAATGACGGTTGGCAGGCAGAACACCATATAATTTTGGAAATTATATAGCAAACATTGTTTTTTTGAAAGTATATAAGAAAGTAAAAAAAATTGTTGACAGTACAAGATTAAATTTGGAAATTTAAATGCATTTTCAATGTGGACTGGTGAAAGATAAAAATATATGATGACATAAAATTAATAGGAGATAAGAAATATAAAAATTTAAATGTATTTGTGAACATGGGATATAAGTAAATGATGCTTGCATTGTTGAACGGCATTTATTTTGAAATATATAAAAAAAAATATGTAACATACAAAAGAGTAAATGCATTTTCCATACGGACTGCTGAAGGATAAGAATAAAAGTGTAATATATTAAAAAATAAATGCATTTGTTATACAGAGTGTTGAAAGATAAGAATAGAGTCTGTAGGATATAAAAATTTAGATGCATTTTTATTTGAAATCTGTCAGAAAATAGAAGTTCGTTACATACCACTGCAAATTTTGAAATATACAAAAAAAAACAAAGTATGTTACATATAAACCGGAATTTCAATGCGTTTGTCATGTAGACTGGGATTGGGGCTCCTGCGAACCATTAGAGAAATATTTACAAGAAATAAGATTGTGGAAAGAAGATAGAGTGCAATAGCTGCAAAAGAAAATAAATGGAAAGGTATAAGTGTTTGCCTATACATGTTTATTTAAGAAAGTGGAATAATTGGGTCGAGAAACAAAGAAAGATGGGATGAGTAAACTTACAGTGAGGGTACATATGATGAGTGCTTTGGCTATTTGCTTGCGGCTGTCATTTCATTGATGTCGGCGACCACTGCGGTTTCAAGGATGTTCTCCACGGCTGCTGGAATGTTGGCAACTGCCTGTTGTCTTTCGTTGGCGGCCTGTTTCAATTGCCTTTCGACCCATTCTTCAATGTATGCTCTCATTGGGGCGACGTTGATCTCATTCCGGATCTTGATGTTGAAAATATTGTTTTCTAATTCCTGGAAGTCAATGGAAAGATTAGAGAGAGCCTGATGAATTTCCTCATTCTATACTGCATATTTGACTAGCCAGTCATGGACGTGAGATTGATCAAATTGAAGGATGCTGTAAAACTTTTCCAGAGACAAGGTCTTCAACATAGCAACATGTTTATCAAACTCTTGTCTGGTTAAGGGAAAGGAGTTTGTGATTAAGAGGGGGTATTGGAAGTTGTTTGTTTTCCCGGTTAAGTCTATATTTGACAGATTTGTGAATAATTTATCTTTCTTCGATATGGCTTGTTCAAATGACTGAACAATGAGACGCAGGTTGTTTACTTTTTCTTTCCAACATGCATTCAATTGGCTGATCCGGTTTTTGGATGGAATATCTTCTTCTCTTCTTTTTGTTTCTGACATATTGTTGACAATCTTGCCAAAAGGGATGACCGTTTTTAAGAAAAAAAAATCTTCATCTTTTAATTCAGCTTGCAAAAGCTTGAGCAAGCTATGTGCCCTGGTTCCAAGGGAAGCGATGGTTTGTGATTTTTTCCAGGCATCGGTAACCAGTTCCATTCTTTTTGTGATATTGTTCTCCACATATCCTTTACAGGATGCGAGTAGGGTGGAGGATGCTTTTACATTGGGTGCAGGGGTGCCAGGAATGGCTATTGCCAAACGATCGACAAGAAATGGCATAGGAAAGAAAGCATCTTCCAATTCCTTGACTCGGTCCTTCAGTCTGGCATTGTGGGTCTCAATGCGTCCAATGGAGTCATGAAGTGCTTCTCTGGTCGCGGTGTGAAGTTGACAGATTTGGGACGGCCGCATGTTGGCAACGTCAACCTCTGAACAAGATTTGCCTTTGATATTTTTAACATTTTTTTTCTGAAATATCATTTTTTTGTTCCGGCTATCAAAAACATCGCTCTGGAACACAAAGGATTCATCTTCGTCAAAATTTTGGGTAACGGATATGTCCATTGGATGGCTATGGTGGATGGCGTCCTCGGGATGATCAAAGAAGGGGAACATGGCATCCAGATCAGTGTCAACTTCCATGTTCTCGCTCTGAATTTCTGGGTCTTCTGCCTGCCCCACATTTTTTTTCTCTTCTTCTCTACTGGAAGCTTGTGAGAACTATCAATTTTAGAGTGAGGAGGGTCGTTATCTCCTCCTCCGTTTGAAGAATTCTGGGTTTCTTTGTTGTTGTGATGGGCCGTTGGAGCGATGCTCCGGGATGTCATACTTTTTGGAGTGGTATTTGCGGATTGAACACTCTTGTCATTGGGGTCTTTCCCCTGTTGCGTGTCCAATTTAGTGCAGCTTTGCACTATCTCTACGTCGTCGGCATCAGAGGCAGGCCCGTGACTGTCTTCGTTTTTGGGCAGGTGTTTATTTACAAAACAATCGTCGAGGCCAAGTGAATGTAAATGTTGTCTAAAAATATCATAGGGGTCAAATCCTTTTATGTGTTCAGCATATCTGAGGTTGGAGATAGTAAAATGTGTTGCGAAATCGTCAAATTTGTTGACGTTTTTCAACACGAACTCCCCTATTTTCCAAGGCAGAGGAACGAACTGTTTTTTTTTCTTCCTTTGGAACAGATGGAACCAGTAGTTGTATTGACGTGCTACTTCTGCAATAAAAATTATGTCMGTAATGTGACATGGAAGGAGAGCAGGTTGTTCCGTGGAGCCAAAAATTCTTATGACAGTGTAATTATCCAAATGTTGGACTGTTCCCTTTTTGTCCAAAAAAATAGTTGCTTGTTCAGATAAGCGGGGAGCATTTTCTCCTAACAAAAAAATTTTGAAAACAGACAGGAAGCCATTAAAAACCTCGTAAAAATAGTGGGAAGCCTTGTGCTTCCACAAGGCCTGGTACCAGAACTTTACTGGGTGGAAATCGCAGTTGACATTCTTGGATAGAGACAGTTGCAGAATTCGACAGGAATGTGTTATTGCAAAAAATAAATAGGATGACATATAAAATTTATTTCCCCTTTGGTAGCTTGACAATTGGGAAGAGATTTCATAAGAAATTAACCTTCCTCAATCAAAAATGGCTTGTTCGTTGACTATGAAATACAAAATGTAAAGAGCCATGCGGGAAACAGTAGTTGTGGACTCCTGTCCCGTTATTCTTGTAAACAGCCAGGCAAATTCGCGAAAAGGATTTTTAAATGAACTAACCTGCATGCTTGTAATATATTCAGGAACTAGATCTGGGTTTTCCAAAAAAAGGGGCAAGAGGTCCAATCCATTATTATGCTTTGCTAGGAACTGTTTGCAATCTTCTCCTTTGAACGTCAATGTTGGCTCGGGCAATTTCAGCATCTGGCGGAAGAACTGAGGTGACAAAGAAACAGAAGAGCGGTTGTGCAGTGGAATAATTATTTTCTCTGCGATAAATTTATCGGCACACCAAGAGACCAGGTCCTTACAGTCAAAAACCTCAGGGACACAGCCTACATGAGCAATCTTGGAGGTCCAAATTACATCGTTCTCTGCGGCAAAGGTTGAGTAATAAGAAAATGCCCTGGACCAGTGGAAGTTCTAGTCGTGACGGTCGAAGATGTTCACTGTATCTCCACAGAACTGGTGCGGAATTGATGCCATAGGTTTATGAGAAGGTTGTTTTGCTGCAAATGATGGTTTAAATGAATAGTCAGAGCGAATAATGTAACTTTTCGCTAAATCTTGGTTAAATGCTTATGAATGGGAAAGCTCCTCGAGCCTTTCGCTGATTAATGACAATCTGTATTGGTGGCACATGATGAACTATTAGCAGTAAAGTTTATTTATTGCATATTTAGAAATGCAAAGGTTGTGGGTACGGTGAAGAGAAATTAAGGAATGGAGGTTTCTTGAACGTGCGAAGGCCACGCGGTGTGAAAGGGATTTCATGATTTTGAAATGAACACTCGAAAGGGACAATATAATCTACCCGCAAATTTTGGTTTAATGCGCATGAATACTAGATTTCCTCGACCCTTTCGCCTATCAATGACAATATATACAGTTTTTGCATGATGGCCTGTTAGAATTAAATGCCATTACTTCCATATTTAAAAACAAGATATGTATATATATATATATATATAACTTTATATTTCCTTTTATTGTAGACAAGTGCGGAGGTGATGGAGACGGCAGAGAGCAAGGAAAGAATGGCAAGCTCTAAAAAGCGGTTGGACGTGATTCAAAAAAGGGTTACGGGGATAGTCAGGACAATCGAGTGTTGCATGGTGAAATTTCATGTTTCGGAATTTTTGAGTGCAAAATGTGTAAAACGGAAGAGATCATGAAGGGGCAGTTCAGTGACCAGTTTGTATATTTGCGGAATTTTGGCAAAATGGCCAAGTATGGAATAGGGAAATTGCTAATTGCATGCGTAGCAATAAGATCTTATATATAATTTCCAACTGCTAGTTGCAAAAGGACGCAGGCACAGGAAACAACGACTATGAACTGAATATTTCTTCAACTCGGCAAAGGGACGGTTCCCTAAAGAAATTTGGACAAATGGCGAAGTATGGAAAGCGGACAGACAGGCTTCAAAATGGGTTGACAATAGTTTCAGTAAATATGTGAGGAAGCGACGGTTAAATTGTATTTCTCGAAAGTTTTCAGTGCAAAAATGTGTACCACGGAAAAGGGCATGATAGGTGGACCGTAATACGGAAAAGGGTAAAATTTCATGTTTCAGAATTTTTGAGTGCAAAATGTGTAAAACGGAAGAGATCGTGAAGGGGCAGTTCAGCGACCGGTTTGTATATTTGCGGAATTTCGGCAAAGTGGCTAAGTATGGAATAGGGAAATTGCTAATTGCATGTGTAGCAATAAGATCTTATATATAATTGCCAACTGCTAATTGCAAAAGGACGCGGGCACAGGAAACAACGACTACGAACTGAATATTTCTTCAACCCGGCAAACGGACGATTCCCCAAAGAAATTTGAAGAAATGGCGAAATATGGAAAGCGGACAAACGGGCTTCAAAACAGGCTGACAATAGTTCCAGTAAATATGCGAGGAAGCGACGGTTAAATTGTATTTCTCAAAAGTTTTCAGTGCAAAAATGTGCACCACGAAAAAGGGCATGATAGGTCGACCGTAATACGGAAAAGGGTATGATCTAAGAACGGTTGCAAATTTGTATATCTGTTAATGTGTATATAGCAGAGCTACGAATGTTGTTTGGAGGTCCTGGAAAAGTAGAAGTGCAATGTTGACGCAACCAGCGAGGTCCTCCTGTCAATTTCTATATGGCGGAACTTTGGGTTGCAGTTGTGGGACAAGGAACAATAGAGGGTCAATTTAAAGAAAGGGGAAGCGGTGGTTGGAAACGCGTGAATTGAGAAAATAGAAAGGCGGAAGACATTTTTCGTAAGTGCGAATTGGTTTCAAAGAAGCCCCATTGTTGCAAAATCATGATCTACTAGTTATCAGCAAATGCGTTGTTGAAGATTACATTTTATTACAACGTGCACGTGCAGCTATGTTCTTGATACATTATTCCATAACTGTAACATAGCAACTAAAGTAGTGAACTTCCTTTTGTACTAATTAGCATTAAAACTTAATAATTGCATCTCTAGAAACAAGAATAACGATTTTGCTGGAACATTTTACATTGGTATTAGTAAACAAAAGATCGAAGAAGTACAAGAGCACCGAAGTATGCCAATTAGAACATGCATGAAACCCASAAAAGAGGCAGAGAGAAAGAGTCCAARGCCAAAATTCCATAATAGCAAATCCATTTAAAAAAATAAGAAAAGTACTAAGTATTGTACATCTATGCTTAGAAATTGGACCCAGTTCTTCGGTCCAAAACATTGAAGGTATCTGCGACAAACACAGGCACGGGTTCCGCAGTATGCAAGATCCTTGGAGTTTTCTCCTCGATGAATCATCCTCTGCTGAAATTGATATTTTTCAGAAGCTTTACCGGAGGAAGAAGACGAAAATGGTTGCAGGGCAAGTGGAATAGCCCTTAGGTGAAACCGGATCTTCATAGTCGAAAAAAATTCAGTAGTACAGCTTGCACATGCAATTCCAGAGGCCCAAATTAGTCCATTTTGGGCARAAGGAGATGACTAGTAGGAAAATGCATTGCAGCAGCRAAAGTTTTGCACCTGATACTCAAAAATGTTAAACAATATTTTTTTGGCTTGAAATATATCTCTGGAAGCATCAACATATGATTTTTTTACAGTCAAACTCTTCCGCCCAGAATGAACTAATTTGGAACTCTGGAATTCCTACTTTGGCGGTGCAAAGTGGTTGTTGCGTTCACTGTCCGTTTTTTTTTTCTGAAACTCCTTTTGGTGTTGTCATGACTACGATCATCGAGCCGGGAAGGTCCGTTCATTATGGTTGATTTCAATTTGGGCCCAGGAGTGGGAATATTTTTTGCATTGCCATCATCCATTGTCGTATCATCGTCTATCTGATCATCTTCTTCTGGCTTGGAATTCATGGCATAAACTTCTGCGACATGCATGACTGCAAGTGGGCAGGTTCTCTGAGCAGCCAAGGTTGGCATGGAATTTTTTGGCTTGAAATATATCTCTCGGTGTACCAAGGTACCATCTCATTTTTTGCTCGTGGGCGGAGAGAGATGAATAGTAAGAATATGCCCTGGAATAGTAGAACATGTGGCCATTATGCCCCAATGTGTTTACTGTGTGTGGAGAGAACTGCCGCCACAAGTTATTAATAATTTTTGTTTGCTCGAGACGGTGTTTCAAATGAAAATCGGGGAGGGATAATATTAGCCTTTGTAAAGTCTGGTTTAATGCGTATCAATGGAATATCTCCTCGAGCCTTTCGCTGATCAATGACAATTTCTAGGGTTCGTGCGAAATGAGTTGTGACCATCACAGCTCACTAATTGCACAATTAGAAAAAAGTGTGAAGGTGGCGGTGACGACGAAAAGAGATTAAGAATCAGAAATTTCTTAAAAGCACCAACCCGTCGGCGCACAAAAAAAAAAGATTGCGTCGCCTTTGAAATGAATACTTAGAAAGGATAACATGCTTGTGCACAAATCTTAGTTTAATTCGTACTAATGACAAATATTCCCCGAAATTTCAGACATTAATGACAACTGTAACGGTTGTTACAAGATGGCTACTAGCATTAAAGCTTAATTATTGCATATCTGGAAACAAGTATGAAGGCAGCGGCGATGGTGAAATCGATTCCAAGAAATAGCAAAGTATGGAAAGTGGTCGGGTGGGTTACAAAAGAAAAACGGTAGAAGATATATGCAGGAGACGTGAAGGGTCGATGGTTCTCTGCCTGGTGGACGGGTTCTCGGCCTGGCGGGCTGAAAATTGAGCCTCTATTGTTCTGTGTCCTACAAA
The DNA here is from genome assembly GCA_010110895.2 of Picea sitchensis. Taxonomy (NCBI): domain Eukaryota; kingdom Viridiplantae; phylum Streptophyta; class Pinopsida; order Pinales; family Pinaceae; genus Picea; species Picea sitchensis. The sequence goes on along the minus strand of SNQJ01S0054503.1, from coordinate 119,080 downwards.
TAGCACCTACACTTCCGCGAGATACAAAATGATAGGCGGAGTTGCGGGTTGGTTGGTTCAACATTGCGGGTTGGTTGGTTAAACATGTACTTTTATAAAGTATGGACATGAGATTTTATAGAACATATGTGAATCCCTGATTCCATACTTGGGCACTTTTTGTTTCGCATGTTCGCGGCATGGCGGGCTGAAAATTGAGTATCTATTGTTCCATGCCCTACAAATAGCACCCACAGTTCCGCGATGTACAAATTGACAGCGGGAGTTGCGGAGATGAGTCTCTATATAAAGTATAGACATGAGATTTTATATAGCATATGTGGATCGCTTATTCCATACTTAGACACTTTTTTTATCGCGGGTTCGCGGCCTGGCGTGCTAAAAAAATACTCAATATTGTTTCGTCACCTACAAATACCACCCAGATTTCCGCAATATACAAATTGATAAGAGGACCTACGGGTTGCTTGGCTGAACATTGCATTTGTATTGTTCTAGAACATATGTGGATTCTTCGTTCCCTGTACTACAAATAGCAACCAGATTTTCGCGATATACAAATTGACAGGAGGACCTACGGGTTGCTTGGCTCAACATTGCATTTGTATTGTTTTATAACATATGTGGATTCCTCATTCCATACTAGGGCACTTTTTGGATCGCGGGTTCGCAGCTTGGCCGGCTGAAAATTGAGTATCTATTATTTTGTGTCCTACAAATAGCACCTACACTTCCGCGATATACAAATTTACAAGCGGACCTCTGGACATACTCTCTATATAAAGTATGGAATGAGATTTTATACAGCATATGCGGATTCCTCATTCCATACTTACGCAGTTTTTGGATCCTGGGTTTGCGGCCTGGCGGGCCAAAAATAGAGTCTCTATTGTTTCGTCTCCTACAAATAGCACCTAGATTTCTGCGATATACAAATTGACAGCTGGACTTGCGCAAATGAGTCTTTATATAAAGTATAGACATGAGGTTTTATAGAGCATATGCGGATCCCTGTTTCCATATTTAGGCACTTTTTTTATCGCGGGTTCGCAACATGGCGGGTTGAAAAAAGAGTCTTTGTTGTTCCCTGTCCTACAAATAGCACCCAGATTTTCGCGACATACAAATTGACATGAATCGCTACGAGCTGCTTGGCTGAACATTGCATTTGTATTGTTCTAGAACATATGTGGATCCTTCATTCCATACTTGGGCACTTTTTGGATCGCGGGTTGGCGGCCTAGAGGGCTAAAAATTAAGTATCTATTGTTTTGTATCCTACAAATAGCACCCACACTTTCGCGATATACAAATTGACACGCGGACCTGTGGACATAGTCTGTATATAAAGTATGGAATGAGATTTTATACAGCTTATGCGGATCACTCATTGCATACTTAGGCAGTTTTTGGAGCACGGGTTCGCGGCCTGGCGCACCAAAAACAGTCTCTATTGTTTCGTCGCCTACAAATAACATCCAGACTTCCGCGATATACAAATTGACAGGTGGACTCGGGCTGCTTCGCTGAACATTGGACTTTTATTGTCCTGTTGTGATCCCGTATCAATTTCATAGTTAGCGAATTTTTTTTATCGGGCCTCTGGGGCTGGAGAGCTGGAAATTGGGCCTCTATTGTTCCCCGATGTACAAATACATTGTTCTACAACATAAGCGGACCTACGGGTTGCTTGGCTGAACTTTGCATTTCTATTTTTCTAGAAAATATGCAGATTCCTCATTCCATATTTGGCACTTTTTGGATCGCGGGTTCACAGCCTGGCGGGCTGAAAATTAAGTATCTATTGTTCCATGTTCTACAAATAGCACCTACACTTCCGCGATATACAAATTTACAGGTGGACTTGTGGACATAGTGTTTATATAAAGAATGGAATGAGATTTTATACAGCATATGCGGATTCCTCATTCCATACTTAGGCAGTTTTTGGATCGTGGGTTCCTGGCCTGGCGGGCCGAAAATAGAGTGTCTACTGTTCTGTCTCCTACAAATAGCACCCAGATTTCCACGACATACAAATTGACACGAGGAGCTACGGGTTGCTTGGCTGAAAAGTGCATTTGTATTGTTCTAGAACATATGTGGATTCCTCATTCCATATTTGGGCATTTTTGGGATCGCGGGTTCGCGACCAGGCAGGCTGAAAATTAAGTATGTGGAACCCTCATTGCATACTCACTTATGGACATAGTCTGTATATAAAGTATGGAATGAAATTTTATACAGCATATGCGGAACCCTCATTGCATACTTAGGCAATTTTTGGATCATGGGTTCGTGGCCTGGCGCTTCGAAAAGAGTCTCTATTGTTCCGTCCCCTACAAATAGCACCCAGACTTCCACGATACACAAATTGACAAGTGGACTCGAGCTGCTTCACTGAACATTGGACTTTTATTGTCCCGTAGCGATTCCGTATCAATTTCATAATTATCGATTTTTTTTTATCAGGGGCTCTGGGGTTGGCGGGTTGGAAATTGGACCTCTATTGTTCCCCGTTGTGCAAACACATTGTTCTAGAACATATGCGGATCCCTCATTCCATACATGAGCACTTTTTGGATAGCGAATTCGTGACCTGGTGGGCTGAAAATTAAGTATCTATTGTTCTGTGTCCTATAAATAGCACCTTCACTTCCGCGATATACAAATTGACAGGTGGACTTGTGGACATAGTCTCTATATTAACTATGGAATGAGATTTTATACAGCATATGCGGATTCCTCATTCCATACTTGGGCGGTTTTTGGATCACAGGTTGGCGGCCTAGCGAGCCGAAAATAGAATCTCTATTGTTCCCTCTCCTACATATAGCACCCAGGCTTCTGTGATATACAAATTGCCAGGAGGACTCGGGTTGGTTGCCTAAACATTGCACTTTTAGGCAATTTTTGGATGGCGAGGTCGCGGTTTGAAAGGCTAAAAATAGAGTGTCTATTGTTCCCTCTACTACAAATAGCATCTAGACTTCTGCCATATACAAATTGACAAGAGGACTCGGGCTGGTTGGAAGAACATTGCACTTTTATTGTCCCGTAGCAATTCCGTATGTATTTCATATTTAACAATTTTTTTTTATCGGGGCCTGTGGGGTTGGCGGGCTAAAAAATGGGCCTCTATTGTTCGGGCTCGCGAGCTGAAAAATGGGCCTCTATTGTTCGGGCTCGCGGGCTGAAAATTGGGACTTTATTGTTCTGCGTTGTACAAACACCACCCACAACTCCGCAATATACAAATTGACAAAGGAACTTGTGGGCTGCCTAGCTCAACATTGCAGTTTCATTGTTCCTTGTCCTTGAATAGCACTCGGAGATCCGCCATATACAGATTGACAGATGGACTTGAGAGTTGGCGCATTAAATTATTAAAGGATGTTAAATCGCTTATTCTTAAAAGAATGAAGGAAAGAAAAGATTTTTTTTTTAAATTCTATCACCGCAAGCATAACAAGGACCAATTTGAATTTTAAGGCTCTGTTGTTCATATGATAGAACAATTTCACTCCGCACACTATATATTAGTTGATTTCAAATTATTCCAGGATATTAATTTGACTAACTTCATCGAATAAGCAAAAATGTGAAAACAACGGCCAATTTGTATTTTAAGAGCCTATTATTCGTATGTGAGGACAGTTGCAGTTCGGGCACCATATATTCGTTGATTTCAAATTATTTCATAACAATAGTTTGACCAAGTTCATCGATCAAGGAAATCTGCTAAAGCAAGTCACAGTACAGTTGTGTCACAGTGCCATAGAAATTACCAGGCGGATCTGCGTCCCAGCTGGCAAAAAAAAAACAATTATATTGTTCGGTGTCCTCCAAAGAACGGATAGAGTTCCAGGGTATACAAATTGACAGACAAAGTAGATAAACAAGAACCAACCATACTTTAAACAGTCCACAAGCAAGTTCCCAGAAGGTTCCATAGAGCAGAACCCATCAACCTTTGCACCAAACAATTTGATATACAAAGAAAAGACGTCGTCGCATTTGTTTTCTGTTGAAATGAACTTTCATCTGGATGTTGAACAAATCTTACAGAGAGACATGAGGTATTTTTGTTTCCTCTCAAAGTTTCATATAAAAAAAAAATCCCCTTTTCAATCGATATGCAAAATTGCATTGTCCTCATTTAAGGTGAATTTGCTCTATATCCGAAGCTACCGCAACATGTAGACACTGCTTACCTTTTTCTGTAGATATGTTTCATACGACAACTCTGCCAACTCAGGAAGCATATTTTGTAACAGCGGTTGCCTGATCGTACAATGCACGGTTGTGTTGCCCACGGTTCAAATAATACCATTGAGGCAATGTCCATAAATATATGGACATTTTTCACCACATCACAGACAATCAATCGTATCATCACTTATCAAAGCGGAGGCAGAGGCAGCGGAATGGCATTTTGCACATACAGGCTCAAAGGGGGTCGATTACACATTGGATACAACTAAAAGACCTTCAACCTGGGAATGCGAGCAAAGGGATTAATACATTGAACAATATAATACACAACTGCATCCCACCCTCCCCTTTAAAACAAAAAAAAAAATTAAACAGCTGCAGAAATTTGTTGAAGGCTATTTCTATAAGCAAAGCGAGGATGATTTTGTAAATGTATACGCACAACAATTGTAGAGCTCGCTAGTTTCTCTAGATCCTTTATTGTATCTGCTCGCAACTCTGTTACAAACATTGACTGGGTTGTCTGAAAGATCATTTCTCTAGCATCCTTCTTCTTTGTTACATTTTTTAATAGCATAAGAGGAATTTGCCCTCTATGCAATTGATGTTCCATTGACGAAAACAAATCTGAATACGTATTGAACAATTGTAGCTGCAACATGGAACAGTGCAATATTTGTGTAACTTATTCGACATACATGCAGACGTGAAAGTAAACAACAAAACCGAATATGAAAAGCGGTACCATTGCCTTGTCATTGTCCAACTCTCCATCCTTTATATGGAGAATGTGTTGCGACCCAAATTTTTTGGCCAGTGTGACAGCAGCCCCAATCGTTCCCATTGGGTAAATATCAGTGCTCTGTGCAAGTTGCCTAATGGTCGAGTCCGGGAGGAAGCAGTATTCTGAACAAATAGCAGGAATTTTTTCCACAATGCTTGTTTCGTTGACCGAAATAATTCGATCGCAATCACCACGGTCATATACTGTTTTTGGCAATATATTAAAATTTGTAATGGATATCCCATTACGCGGCAATATCTTTTCTGCATGTTTCTGGACAAGTTGTGGAGGGACAGTCAATGTGACTGTCAGCATGGCATCCTTGTCTGTCATATCAGCACGCATAGTGGGTCTATTTTTGTTTGCCTTGTCCAAGTAGGTGGTATAGACAACCATTATGTCCCCAACGAACACCTGTCCAGTTTGGCGGTTGTTTAAGCCCTCTATTGAAAGTACTTTGGATGTCACAACTCTAGACCTGATCCGAAATCGGATCCAGAAGCCTGATAGGGCTTGAAAAATGCTCAAAAATGAAAGTGCTCGGAATGCGACGAAACCTATGCCATTACGTCTGTCTCATCTTCCTGATTCCGGTGGTATATTTACTTCGTCAAACGGAGTCCGTATGGAGGAGATATCGCGTTCTGTCCGAAAAGTCAAACAGGCAAAAAAGGGGATTACTGTACAGTCCGTACAGTCCATGTGTCATGTCCGTACAGCTGACGTGGCAGGGTCGTACAGCTGACGTGGCGGCTTCAGAAGGCGACACGTGGCAGACTGTACGGAGGACACGTGGCATCACCAGGACGCGACACGTGTCATGCGGATTTGGCATTTCTGGCGTACGATCGGACCAGTACGGAAGTGACACGTGTCACCACTGACAGGGTGACACGTGGCAGGCTAACGTCATCGGATGACGTGGCACGCTGACGGGGCAGACACGTGGGATGACGCATGGCGGTACGGCAGATGACGTGGCAGTTGACTTGGCAGGCACGTGGACCAATCAAATGCTGACACGTGGCATAATTTGGTTGGTTGGTAAGGGTGCCACGTGGCCCAGTCATGGGCTGCCACGTGGCACCCCATTATTGGTTCATGGTTATATGATATAAAATTCGGTTGGTGACTCCGGGGATTCAAAACCGGGACCTCTCGGTGAGCAAAGGACCAACGACGTCGGGCTAACCATATGGCCG
>SNQJ01S0054503.1:96169-112869 GCA_010110895.2 Picea sitchensis | reverse complement strand
GTATGAATCTTTACCTTTGGCCTTGTCGGTCTATCGATGTCTGGGATGACTGACTACTCATGGCCGTGTCACTAGTCCAACTTGTTCTGATGCAAGCATGTGCAGATGGACAACTCTGCCAACTCAGGAAGCACATTTTGTAATAGCAGTTGCCTGATCATACAGTGCACGGTTGTGTTTCCCACGGTTCGAATAACACCATTGAGGCAATGTCCATAAATATATGGACATTTTTCACCACATCACAGACAATCAATCGTATCATCACTTATCAAAGCGGAGGCAAAGGCAGTGGAATGGCATTTTGCACATACAGGCTCAAAGGGGGTCGAGTACACATTGGATGCAACTAAAAGACCTTCAACTTGGGAATGCGAGCAAAGGGATTAATACATTGAATAATATAATACACAACTGCATCCCACCCTCCCCTTTAAAACAAAAAAAAAAAAATTAAACAGCTACAGAAATTTGTTGAAGGCTATTTCTATAAGCAAAGCGAGGATGATTTTGTAAATGTATACGCACAACAATTGTAGAGCTAGCTAGTTTCTCCAGATCCTTTATTGTATCTGCTCACAACTCTATTACAAACGTTGACTGGGTTGTCCGAAAGATCATTTCTCTAGCATCCTTCTTCTTTGTTATATTTTTTAACAGCATAAGTGGAATCTACCCTCTATGCAATTGATGTTCCATTGACGAAAACAAATCTGAATACGTATTGAACAATTGTAGTTGCGACATGGAACAGTGCAATATTGGTGTAAATTATTCGACATACATGCAGACGTGAAAGTAAACAACAAAATTGAATATGAAAAGCGGTACCATTGCCTTGTCACTGTCCGACTCTCCATCCTTTATATGGAGAATGTGTTGCGACCCAAATTTTCTGGCCAGTGTGACAGCAGCCCCAATCGTTCCCATTGGGTAAATATCAGTGCTCTGTGCAAGTTGCCTAATAGTCGAGTCCGGGAGGAAGCGGTATTCTGAACAAATAGCAGGAATTTTTTCCACGATGCTTGTTTTGTTGACCGAAATAATTCGATCACAATCACCACGGTCATATATTGTTTTCGACAATATATTAAAATTTGTAATGGATATCCCATTACGCGGCAATATTTTTTCTGCATGTTTCTGGACAAGTTGTGGAGGAACAGTCAGTGTGACTGTTAGCATGGCGTCCTTGTCTGTCATATCAGCACGCATAGTGGATCTACTTTTGTTTGCCTTGTCCAAGTAGGTGGTATAGACAACCATTATGTCCCCAACGAACACCTGTCCAGTTTGGCAGTTGTTCAAGCCCTCTATTGAAAGTACTTTGGATGTCACAACTCTAGACCTGAAGACATTTTTTGAACAGGAAAACTAAAGTGAATGGTAGTGTGCTACAAGTACACGCATACTTTTGATGAACTATGGAGCCACAGTTTCGCAACCACACCTCTTAGTCTACGAAACATGCAGCACGTTCGGCATCTCACTCGTACTTGTTGATACTTCTTGCGAGTTGCAAACCATGTATTGCAGATGGCATCAGCATATTCGCCATGCCATAGATGAATATATAGCCCAGGAAATTTTTCTAGTAAACATAGTAAGAGCAGAGCGTATGCATCTTTACCTTTGGCCTTGTCGGTCTGTCGATGTCTGGGATGACTGACTACTCATGGCCATGTCACTAGTCCAACTTTTTCTTATGCAAGCATGTGCAGATGGACATCAGGACTAAACAAATATATGCATTCTATATTATATGCCCCCACCCAGTTTGTATCTTTAATTTATCGACACACTTGGTATACCTTTTAGAAGATTGTACCACAGAACCCTCTGCTGTTGCATAGAAAAATTCATCTCCCTGTCCAAGCAACCTATTTTTTCCAAGGCAACAACACCGAAGATGCAATCGACAAGAAGGCAAGCTAGTTTAAAAACAGATATGTAAAACAAAAAGAAATGGGTCTATTTACCCGCCAAAGAGTTCTTCATCCTGTCCAGCCATTCTGTTTGTTTAAATCCAGCAATGCGCAAACACAACGGACATGCACTAGCTTAGTATGCAGGAATAAACGTATGCAACCAAGATAACTTACCGTGTAGGAAGGCACGCAACTAGATTAACACATATACAGACCATAAATGAAATACAAAACAGCGCAATATGAAACAATAGTACAAGCATGCACCTTTCTATATCCTCTTCAACCGATGCAGTCGAGACTCCCTCCTTTTCTCCAGCTACTCTATTTGTTTCAATGTGGGAACCCACAAAATTTAATGAACATCAATGGAAGCTAGTATTCAGTGGAGAACAAGCAATATGTACATAAAGCAAAACTGACTCAACGAACAGTCTACAAAGGCAGAAACATGAACCTTTGCGCTTCTCTATCCATGGTTGTAAACGTGTAGATTTTTTTTCCCTGGCCAAAATATATTACAAGGCACAAAATATCACGCAACTACATGGCCACAGCTAAACGATTTCTTCTTTTCCCTGGGAATTTATCCACATATGCCCTCTAACCATGTTCTTTATCCTCTACAGAGACTATTGTGCCCACGATACAAGTTCTCGGTTTTTTGTGGCTAATTACCCACACATGCTTCCAGACATGAAAATATAATATTGCAGAATCTTTGTGGCACATATCATATCTCAAGAACAACACAAATTGTATCATGCGCACACCAATCTATGTAGAGGAGAAAGGACATGTCATGTCATATCCACACATCTGACCATACATGGTTTATAAATGTACCCTGCATACATATGCTTTATTCCAACAAAAAAACAACGGATATTGTAAATTCACATGTAATCCTCGAACAATTTTGCATGCAACTATTTTCTTTCATGGAAGGACTGCAGCACCAGGAAAATCTCACAGAATAACAGATATCAGCTCCAGCAGACATGGCAAATAAAACAACTGCATATCCACTGGTGGGTGCAGGGGCTGAACACCGTAAAGCGCCCCAAAAAAAACAATAACAAAAAAAAATAAAAAAAACCTCCAACCACCGTCGCTGCACCCCAACCCTACAAGGCCGAATCAAAGAAAAGAAACTAGCAAGGACCAAACCAGCGAGAAAGCACGAAGAGGCTGAACTGCACCCCCAACGCCCCAAAGCGCAAACCCCAGCCAAACAAACAGAACCAGCAACCCGGGAACCAACGAACCAGCAAGAACCACCGAGCCAGTGAACAACATATGTATCTCCAACGATTACGAAACTGCAACCCAAGCAGAAAAGGAACCGGAAACATACAAGGAACATGCGACTACAAAGAAGCAAACATTCTTACTTGCAAACTGCAAACACTAAACAGCAAACAAGGAATACAAAATGAAACTATGGCATCGAAACTTACTTCGAAACGATGAAATGTCGAAGCACAACTCCAATCATGAGCGAAACAACAACAATCAGCAATCGAGAAACCAGCGAAGAAGAACCACTCACCGAACCAATAAACAATGTATGTAGATTCAATGCTTACGAGGATGAAGCATACAATGGCAGCAATCGACAAACCAGCGAAGAAGAAGCAGTCACCGAACTAGTAAACAATGTGTGTAGCTTCAATGGCAGAACAAGGATGAAACATACAATGGCTATTGAACTGGCAGTAGACAAGCAAGTGCAAATTCACTGTAACTGTATAGAAAATTTTGAGGAAAAATGTACTCCAAGAACCGTATTTACATAAACATTTAAGACTCTCATGTTGTCTAAGCACCTCGCGATATGCAAACATTTAAGTTGTCATGGGTGTTGCAGGACGTCACGTCATGTGAACATTTATGCAGTCAGTCCTATTGACGCATCTCAGAATAAGTGTCAATACATTTCAAGAAATATGCATCCACCAAAGACGCTATAAACTTTGGAATTCTCAATCACTACAAAGCTTGGATATCAAAACTTTTCAATATGCTTATTACATATCAAAACTTGCGGATATATTCGAGTAGCAGAAAATGCTAATACAAACATTCGAACTACTGCTAGCATTAATCAACCTTGAAGCAAGATACAGGAAAAATATATGATTAAAACATATTGACTACGAGAAAAACTTTGGATATGTTGCCATATAGTACATTGGGAATAGCGAAGCCGGCAATAAGACCTCCAATCTCTTATCCAATCAGATCAGTACATATATGTTACTTTTTATTATATAAAAATATATGTTGTTAATTCCATAACTCCAACAATAGGTCTTGTGCAAATATTTTGGGTCAAAGGACAAAGTAATATGCAGTCAACGATTTATCGATTGCTATAGTCTCTCTACGCCTATAGCAAGGACTAATAATGCTTATGGTACTTGTTTATGGTAAAAATACTTAATACTCAATTAAAATAGTTTTTTATTTACTATGTATTTATGGTAAAAGTATTTAATACTTAATTAAAAGTTTAAGATGATAGACTACAATACTCTAACTTCTTTTTTATTTCTAATAAATCTCATTTTGTATTTTTACATGTTTAATAATCTTAATTTATTTTAATTATAAAATATTATCGTATTAACATTCAACTATATGACTAAAAATTTAAGGAAAAAATAGAAAGATATTATGGTAATAATGTCCAATCATGAAATTAAAAATTTTAATAAGAAATAGAAATAAACTTTCTTTAATAAAAATAAGAATTGAATTTTTTTAAACTAAAAGCCTACTTCTATTATTACATTGAAGGTTCTTTTAAGGGGACGTTCATCTAGAGCCTTAGTCATCTGTCGTCCTCCAACCAAAACCCGTCGTCTGTATCAAATTATATGTATGTGCATATGCATAATGTTATGATTAATTCTTCTTCCATGGGCATGGGATGTATGTGCATGATGTTGTGACAAGGATCCTAGATCTACATGTAGTCCCTCACGATACACGACCTTCGTGTAACATTTACTAAACCATCAACTCCCATTGATTGTGCTTCCTACTTCCTACATTCTAATGAAGTATTTTAAGGATTTCATTTAAAGAACTTGACAACACATTTACAACTCTTATCATCACATTTAAAACTTTCAGCACATTTAAAACTACCTGAGGCAATTGAGGACGACAATCAAATCTCAGCCTCGCAGCAGCTAAGAAGTGTAACTACTACACACAATCAAGAAGTCAGTTTAAGCAACCGCTGGTAAGTTGGTCGTGTGATCTTCTTCATTTTTCTATATAAATCCTCTTGAATGGAAAATTTCCATTTACATTATCAAACCTTTGCTATGTCTGCATTATTTTTCATTCGTCTCTCGATAGATTTGAAGATGAGTTTTGCTCAGTTTCATTTGTTCATTTGCAAATATGCCTACGTATATCATATAGGCCAACGAATTTTGCATATATAAATTTGTAATCTTATTTTCCTTTAATGACATTTTTCCTTTATATATATATATATATATGTGTGTGTGTGTGTGTGTGTGTGTCGTGTATTCGTATTTTCCTTTAATGACATTTTTCCTTTATATATATGCATGTGTCGTGTAATCTTATTTTCCTTTAATGGCATTTTCCTCTCATTTTCACATATTTGTAAAAGTATGCACCTCACATTATTTTCCTTCTTTTCTATTCATAATAAGTGTTTGCCTTATTTTTTATTCATAATTGTTCTCTTCTTTGCTCCTAAATTTGCTCGTAAATCCTCTTTCAACCTATCATGTTTAAAGCAATCCTATCATGAGACTAATGCCACTCTAAATAATCATGCCAAATAATATGACCATCAACAATCTGCAAAAAGTGTTTGGCCCAGAAGGCTAGGAGAATTATAGGAAATCCAACTACCAACAAAATAAAAATTGTGGGTTTCTCATCCCAGTGTCCGATGCCTTGACATTTGTAGAATGCCATCAAAATATTTCAGACTTTCGAGACTCATGAAAACTGTCGTGGTAAACAATATGCCATCAACAAAAAAGGATAGGGTACTCATTATTACATACAATGATTATGGATGGATTTTTTTTTAGGCTACCTACCTATTGCACGACCTCTTCTCAGCGGAAAACTGATTATGGTTAAACCCGAGAGAAGCCTTCCACACCACTTTTAGTTAAGCTTCCAAATAATTGTTCATTTGACTATGGACCACTAGGAAAGGCTTCTTAAGATAATTTCTAGACTTATTTTTATAGTAGCCCATCATATTAGTGTGAAGCAACCCTAACCTTGAACCTTGAGTAAAGGATGCAGATCACTAACACTACTTAACAATCTTATCTTACAACATATTGTCTAATATACTTTACTTTAGTTAATCTCCTTATAAAACGCCCATAGACCCAACCTTTCTAGCATTATGAACAGAGATTACTTAACAATCTTATCTTACAACATATTGTCTAATATACTTTACTTTAGTTAATCTCCTTATAAAACGCCCATAGACCCAACCTTTCTAGCATTATGAACAGACCCCGAGTTAAACTGAGCACAGAGATTCCTTCCCTCATGATTTACTCCATTTCGCCATAAAATAAATTAATCCCACTTGTGAAATAACCCCCTTTAGCAAACTACACAGCACCAAATTAAAAATTAAAAACAAAAGATTGTTAGAGAAGAGCTTTGGGTGATTCGCTTTGAAAGGACAATATAAAATTTGAAGGCCTACTATGACTCTTGTAAATACGTGAAGGCCTACGTATTTTTTTATGAAGGACAATATAAACTCTGAAAGACAATATAAAATTTGAAGGCTAATGTTGTTATGACTATTAGTACTATTATTATTATATTCTTGGATGCAGAGTGCAATTTCAATGGAAATAACCTTCACATGGGTATTCCTCGATGAGAAACTCTCAATGCACCTGAATATGTAATGATACAATGTTAAATATCTTCAATATCCTCTTAAATTCAATATATAGTATCTAAAACAATTGATCACAATAAAATAACTAGTATTTTTTAAAAAATTACAACAATTTTATCCAAAATTGTTAATGACCACAAAATTTCTTCAACATTTAAAGTTTGTAATGTTGTTGCTCAACATGAAATTTTTAACTACAAACAACTCTCCCATAGTTTGAAATTTAAGAATTTATGAAATCATAGGAAATTATGACAATAAATGCACATGGTGAACTATGACAATAAATGCACATGATGAACTATGACAAAAAGTTTCTTATTATAGAAGTTGTAATTCTAAGAATCTCCAGAGAGAGCATGGATTTTAGGTTTTTCATAGAAAAATAGGAAAAAGCCTGAAATTACACTATTATGCATTCATTAAACGAGAATTCAGAGCACATTATCTTATTAAAACAAATAGAACAACTTGCAACATATACCAAACCTAAAACAAAACAGACCCACCAACTAACAAAATTGATGACGTCATCTTGTTGGGCATTGAAATCAATGAATTCAATTCCCCTCTTGTCATAAGAAATTACATGGAGACATTTAACAACCAACATTAGAGTTCAGAAACGTTTGACAGGCTCATTTGAGAAAAAATAAAAACATAAAAGGGCTTAAGAGATCAAGTTCTATAGTTTTAAGACCTTGATCCATGGAAATGGAGGGTATCGATCACTGCGCCTCTTGCACGTTGCATCTCCACTGCATGACAATGATAAAGACGGCCTGGTATGTGGTTGTGGCTTTGATAATAAAAGACCTGATCTCCACTGCCAGAACCTTGTACTTTTCTTATGGGAATAATAAGATGGTCATCCCCACCAATAAAAGGCACCCCATTCAAAATAAAAAAAGGCCCGTGGGCTGCAAATCCTCCCATTTCAACAACCTCTTGATGCCCATCTTCTTGGAAAGCTTGGGCATGTACTGTAACGAAGATTCAATGGCCACCTCATATACCATAGGAAACTTAACTCCATTAGACAGAAACAGAGCGGCCATGGGGTCGTCTCTCCTTCCAGAACCCCATAAGGATCCATTTGGACGTCATAGTTCATGCAGTTAGCAACGTGTTCACTTTTAAGGACATCGTGTTCAAATTAGGTTTTATTTGAGGATATACCCCCCAACCCAATTTCATCACAGTTATTTTTTGTTTGTAACTTCAACCCAATTTCATCTTCTAAGGACTCTATAACCCCGTTAAGCCTGATCTCGCTGATGTCTAGCTCATTGACAACGTCCATCTCTTCTGAATTACTACTAGCATAGCTGCTAACTCGCGGTTGAGAACGCCGAAAAGTATCGGTTGAGAACTCGTGTCCCCAATATAAAACATCTATGGTAATCCATCCGTCTGTGGTAATATGAAACGTTTGGCTGAACGAGTGGGCATCAGGTCGGTTTAGAAGCAGAACGTGGGCATTTATTTAGATGCCACGGTTTAATCCTACTTAATCATTTAAACGTGGCAATTACATATCCTTACAGTAATTTTTTAATGTGATTAGGTAACACATTGATTTTGGAGGACGACTAAGAATATGCCAGCATCTTCAATGCATATCTTCAATGCATAGCCATCAGATTAGGGTTTAAGGTTAAATAAGGTTAAAAGATCATTAATTGTGCCCATTGTCAATAAGTGTACACCTTTCAGCGTAATTATTAGCATCTAGATTATCGATCTAGTCCAGCAATGCCCATCAAAGACAATAATAATTCAATTCATCAAAATGAACCTCCAACAAAACGAAACTATTGCGAATTTCTTTTAATATACGATGTAAAGTCATTTCATGAACAAACATTTTTTACTTGGACAAATATTAACAAATATATATGTATATTTTAAATATAATATAATCAAATTGTAACAGAAAATAAGCTAGTCAACCTTTCTTCATAAACCTCATGAAAAACACCATTGCATCTTTTCTATCAATAAACCAACATTTCATAACTCCTTCCATGGGGACAGAAAGAAGACACGAGTAACAAAATTAGCATTGCTCGGTCAAATTTTGTTAGTAATTAATATGTAAAGTGTTTTTCCAGGTAATTTGGTAGAAACTAATTTCTCTGTTGTTCATGGTAAAAGGCTACCATTTTTACAGTGTAAAGTTTCTGCTTATCCAAGGCTTTCGTTTTATATGCACATGAGCATATGATGATGATGTGAATTTTGAATTTTGTGGCAGATTCATTAGGTGTCTCCATCATCCAAATTGGCAATACAATTGACAATTTTATGGCGAGAACATTTTCCATTATTTCCATGGAATTATATGCCCATTATGCTACAGCTGTCAGGGACGTGGGATAAGGGCCTTCTCTTTTTAATTAGAAGACATTATCCTCAATTTCTTACAAGAATCATAGTTTCATTTTATTTTATTTACTATTTGTTTTTAAAAGTTTTGGTTAATTTTAAAATGATTGAAATCATCAAAATTGAAAAAATAGAATTTCATTTTACTTGAAAAAATAGAATTTCATTTTACTTTAAACAGTTTTGAAAAAAAAAAAATTTAATTGTTTTTAAAAGTTTCTGTTAATATTAAAATACTTAAAATTTTAAAAAATTAATAAAATCGTACATTCATCCATCACCATCACATTATTATTTTTTTATTTTTTTATTTTTTTTATTTATAAAACTCACGGACTTTGAGGTGAACATACTATTTACACAAGAAAAGTAAAAACTTTCGTTTGGACTTTTTGAAGTCCTAAGTATAGCACATTGTAACCATGTACGTTGTAACCATGTAGTTTAAAATGAGTAATAATCAGACTATATTGTAATTATGTTAATGATCTATATGATATTATCCTATCTTACTTGTCACTTCAAAAAATTAATAAGGATTTTTCTATCTTAGAATAATTTGTTTTTTTTAGTTCTTGCCAAAGGCGCAGAGGGATTATAACAATTGATAATTCGTTGACTTCATATTAATATGTCTTTTGATTATAAATTTTTCTATCATATGTATTGTTCGTACTATAGAAGTAAAAACATTATTTTTTATATAATAAAAAAAACCTTATATGTCATCGTCTCATTGGAGAATATATTAGAAGTCTTATTGCCAACTTCGTTTTTCCCAATGTTGTAAATGTTTAGATATCAAAAGTTTTGAGCTTAGACGCTCTTTTTTAATTTTTAGTACATTTTTATTGAAATGTTTACATACCGAAAGTTCTGAGCATGGACGTTGTTTTTTAATTTTTTTTATTATTAGTCCTTGCCGAAGGCGTAGAGGGACTATAGCGATCGATAATTCGTTGACTTCATATTAATATGTCCTTTTATTACTATTTCTATTAAAATGACACTTTTTTTGAGGTGCTTGAATAGGCCTGACAGCATAAATGTTTAAATAGCGTGAGGTCCTGAAACAGGCCTGACAGCTTAAATGTTTGCATACTGCGAGGCCCTTAAACAGCCTGACAGCCTTAAATGTTTACCTAAATAGGCTTCTCATAGTACATTTTTCCTCGAATTTTTCCATACAATGTTGCAGTGAATTTGGACAATATTGTTGTCCATCGCCAGTTGTATAGCCATTGTATGTTTCATACTTCTTCTATGCTTGGAATGCAATTTGGTCATCGTTGAAGATACATACATTGTTTACTGGTTCGGTGGGTGCTTCTTGTTCATTGGTTCGTCGGTTGATGCTTGTTGTTGTTTGGTTCAACTTTGCAAGGTTGAGGACTTGCGCCTGCGGTTGGACCTGTTGGTGCTTGTTGCTTGCTTTTGTTTTCTTCAACTTTGCAGGGTTGGGGTCCTGCATTCGCAGTTGGAGCTATTTTTTTTTACTTTGCGGGATCCAGGTGTTGCACCCACAATTCGACCTGCGCTTTTGTCGTTCATCGTTTCAGAGTAAGTTTCAATGCCATAATTTCATTTTCTATTTGTTCTTTGTTGTTCATTGTTTGCAATTTGCAAGTATGAACATTTGATTATTTATACTGGCATGCTCGTCATATGTTTCTGGTTCCTTCTGTTCTTGGGCTGCAGTTTGGTAATCGTTGGAGATACATATGTTTTTTACCAGTTCAGTGGTTGTTTCTTGTTCGTTGGTTCGTTGGTTCATCGGTTGTTGCTTGTTGTTGTTTGGCTCAAGTTTGTGAGTTTGAGGTCATGGGGCTGCAGTTGGGCTTGATCGTGCTTGCTCGTTGGTTTATTGCTTGTTGTTTTCTTTTGTTTACTTCGGATTTGCAGGGTTGGGGTCCTGCGCCGACAGTTGGAGCTATTTTTTTTGCACTTTGTGATGTTCAGGTCCTGCACCCGCAAGTGGACCTGCGGTTCTGTCGTTTGTCGTGTCTGGCGAAGTCGAGATCTAGCGCATGTCTCGTGCCCACCTATCTTGCTCTTAAATTTTGCTCCAATTCTTTTTCCTAGCTCTGGACCATACCTACATGTCTTTTTTAAATGTTCTTGTAGAAGAAAAGGATACTGAGATGGTGCTAGCAAGAGTGGTGTTTCGTGGATTGCAAATTGCAGTATTCAATTTCTATGTTGTTTGGCGTGCAACATTGCTAGCACAATGAATGTGTTCTCAAATGCATCACACCATTTGCATTTGGACGAAACCATTTTCATTGTAGGATACTTCAGTGTTGACATAATACAAAATAGTGGCATAACAAATAATTGGACAACTACATGTGCAATTACAATGTCTGTTGTCTTTTTGTTAAGATAAAACATGTGCAAAACACACTTATTAACCATATATGGTGAAATGTGCCCATATCACAATACAACCTCTTTATCCTGTACACAAACTGGTGTGACCACGATACAATTTGTCTTGTACTTGAAATATGAGATGTACACCAAAGATACTGCAAAATTATATTTCCATGTCTCAAAGCATATCTGGATACTTTGCTGCAGAAAAGCAAAATCATTCAGCTATGGCCATGTAATTTCTTAATATTTTCTGGCTTGTAATATATTTTGGGCAGGAAAAACTTTATATAATTACAACCATGGATGGAGAAAAGCAAAGGTTCATGTTTCTAACTATATTTTATTCTATTCGTTGATTCTCATTTAGTATGTACATATTACTTGTTCTCCCCTGCATACCAGCTTTCCATTCATGTTCATTGTATTTTGTGCGTTCCCACATTCAAACAAACAGAATAGCTAGAGAAAACGAAGGAGTCTTTACCGTAGTTGTGGAGAAGGAGATACAAAGGTACATGCTTGTATTGTTATTTCATATTCCATTGTTTTCTATTTCATTTATTGTTTGTATATGTGTTCACCTAATTTATTGTATGTAGATATTGTGTACCTTCCTACATAATAACTTATCTTCATGTCCTTTGTATTTTTTGTGCCGCCATGTTGAAATAAATCGAACTCTGTTTATTTTTTTTACATGTCTTCCTGCATACCAACTTCCTTCATGTCCATTGTATTTTTTCTGCATTGCTACATTTAAACAAACAGAGTGGTTGGATAAGACGATGGACTCTTTGCCGCAAATGTGGAGGAGGAGTTACAAAGGTGCATGCCTCTACTCTTATTTCATATTCCAGTGTTTAGTATTTCATTTATTGTCTGTGTATTTGTTCTCCTTGTTCTACTGCTTTGCACCTATTTTATTGTATGTAGATACTACGTATCTTTCTACATAGTAACTTATCCTCATGTGAATTGTATTCTCTTTGTTGCTACATTAAAATAAATAGAACTGTATTTCTTTCTTTTACATGTCTTTATGCATACTAACTTACCTTCATGTCCATTGTATGTTCGGTGTTGCTACATTGAAAGAAACAGATTAGTTGGACAGGAATACGAATTATTATATGCCATAGCAGAGGGGGTTGTGGTACAATCTTCGAAAAGGTATACAAACTGTGCTAGTAAATCAAACATACAAAACGGGTGGGTGCATATAATGTTAGACTAGAAAACGATGATTTGGCAACAATGGGCCTTTGTTGACACTTCCYGCTTCCAAACATTGCGCTCCCTGTTTCTAATTTTCCCACTTTCTATTATCCCTTTTTTTTCCCCTCTTCTATACTTAACCGAATTCCCCTTCGTTTTTCTCATCTACTTTCGCTTTCTGGTTGTTTTKCTTAGTCGTCTTTCCGAAAATGTCTAGGTGTGCAGGTTGGCGGACTCATAGGTTCACATTTATACTCATGCTTCTATATCATGACTCTAACCGACGGTTTCTTCATTCCATACTTAGCCACTTTTTCGATCGCGGGTACAAGATTGCGCCTCTAGCTTGAGAGGTTCCTCGATATACAAATTGGTCGACGTAGCCCCCCATTGTGCCCTATTTCATGTTACACATTTTTGCAGTCAAAAAATTCGAGGCATACAATTTGACCATCAGGTCCTCATGTTGCCTGAGTGTCCCTTGACACCCTATTTCGTATTCCATCTCCTTCGACCTTGTATGTGACATTCAGAACAATTATGGACAATATACAATGCATATGCTTATTTAGTCCTTCTGATGTTCATCCGCACATGATTGCATTAGAAAAAGTTGGACTAGTGACATGGCCATGAGCAGTCAATCATCGCAAACATCAACAGACCGACAAGGCCAAAGGTAAAGATGCATACATTGTGTTCCTCATATGTTTACCAAACAAATATCCTCAGCTATTGATTCATGTATGCCATGGTGAATATGTTAATGTCATCTGCAACACATACTTTGCAGTTCACAAGAAGTATAAACGAGCGCAAGTGAGACGTCGAACATAGCGCAAGTTTCGCAGACTAAGAGGTATGGTTGCAAAATGCGGGCTCCATACTTCATCCAAGTTGTGTGTCTACTTGTACATTTATGCCAGGAAAAAATAAAACAAAAAATAATGCAAACTACCATTCACATTACTTTTCCTGTTCAAAAAATGTCACCAGGTCTAAACTTATAACACCCAAAATACTATCAATAGAGGGCTTGAACAGCCATTGAACTGGACAAGTGTTCGTCGGGGACATAATGGTCATCTATAACACCTACGTGGACAAGGCAAACAAAACTAGATCCATTATGCATGCGGACATGACAAACAACAAGTCCCTGATGACAGTCACACTGACTATTCCCACACAACTTGTCCAGAAACATGCATAAAATATATTATCAGGAAATGGGATATCCATTACAAATTTTAATATATTGCCCAAAACAGTATATGACCGTGGTGATTGTGATCGGATTATATCGCTCAACGAAACAATTATTGTGGAAAAAATTATCGTTATTTGTTCAGAATATCATTTCGTCTCGGACACAACTATCATCCAACTTGCACAGAGCAACAACACTTACCCAATCGAAACCATTGGTGCAGTTGTCACACTCGCAAGAAAACTTGGCTCGCAACACATTCTCCATATAAAATATGGAGAGTCAGACAACGAAAAGGCAATGGTACCGTTCTCCATATTCAGTTTTGTCCTTTACTTTCACATGTCCATGTATCTCAGTTATGTTACACAACTATTGCATTGTTCCATGTTGCAGTTGCAATTGTTCGACACCTATTCAAATTTATTTTCCTCAATGGAACAACAATTGCATAAAGGGAAATTTCCACTTATGCTCTTCAAAAATATAACAAAAAAAAGAGATGTTAAAGAAAGGATCTTTCGCACAACCCAAGCAACATTTGTAACAGAATTGCGAACAGACATAGTATAGGATCTCAAGAAACTAACTAGCTCTACAACTGTTGTGTGTATACATCTACAATTTCATTCTCACTTTGCTCATACAAATTCCCTTCACCAATTTTCTGCAGTTTTTCTTCTTTTTGTTGTGTGGTTGTATATTATATTGTTCAATATATTAACTACTATGCTCACATGCCCAGGTTGAGGGTGTTTTGGTTGTAGCGAATGCGTACTCGACCCCCTTCGAGCATGTATGTGCCAAATGAAACTCTCCTGCTTCTGCTTCTGCTTTCATAAATGGTGATACGATTGATTGTCTGCGATGCAGTAAAAAATGCCCTTACATATATAGGCATTGCCTCAATGTTGCCATCTGAACTGTGGGCAACACAATCGTACATTATACAATTAGATAGCCTTTGTTGCAAGATGTGCTTCCTGGGTTAGCAGAATTGTCATATGAAGTATACCTACAGAAAAAGGCAAACAGTGTCTACATGCTGCGCGACTTTCAGATACATGCCTTGTGCCTTGACTTTCAATACATTTGGTGTTTACTTGGCTCTTGGTTGTATGCTTCGTTCTGGAAAAGTAATGATACATTCAGGATCTTGACAGTTTTTCTATGATCTTAAAGAATATACAGGACATGCTTTACCTTTTAATATAAGCTCTCTGACGCAAATGTAGTATGTGGCTCGTTTTAGCACTTTTCCTTGATCAATGAACTTAGCAAAATTCTTCTCCATGAATATTTTGAAATAAAAGGATATATACTATGTGAAGTCCAATGGAACTATCATATCAACGACAGGACATTAAAATTCAAACTCATCGTTGTTATACTCGCGGTGAAGTTGACAGTGCAATAATTTTACTTAAGCATCCCAAAATTGATTTTCTTGTGGCTTTTCGATGCTTCTCTTATACAAACACATCCTGGAAACTATAAGCATGGCTCACTTTATCTATTCCTTGATTGAAGAGCCTATTCACCTGTTTAATGCACTTCATAGTTACTGTTAAGACCATCTGATGCAGGAGAATCGCCAACAAAGCACAAGCGCGGAAGACAGCTGGGCGCACTAGCGCATATTTTGAAACATTTTGAATTTCAAAAGATCAATGTATTAATGTAATATCTGACAATAATTTTTGAGTTATGAATGTCTTTAATGATTGGAGGTTGAGCCATCACGTAAGATTGATGGGGGAATGTATTTTGTTTCATGAATCGGATCGCAGTACAGATTTGGAGCTTGCACTCTTATCTGTCTGACTCGATATTTATTGTAATAAGTGTTAAGTAGTTGATAGCATTCAATTCCATTAAGATAACATAGAGTAGTTGGAGGGAAAGGCTCGAAGAGCACCGCTTTGTATAAAGATTTGTAATATTTCCCATTAGAGGTTGTTGATGATCGTTGTTGTTGCGGATAGAGGAGAACCGAGCAGTAGCTGAATCTAGTGTGTAGATTATCATTGTAAGCTAAGAGGTGGGGGACACAGAGAAACATTGTATGAATGTATGTAAGTTCCAGTTGGATGAATATAATAGGGAACATATTGTCCCAAATGCATGTTGGTTTGTGTCTATCTAAATGAGTAAATGGTAGGCCTTCTGTTCATTTTAAATTCTCTGTTATTTATGTTCTTGTATCCATGACTGAAGTTGCTTTGCTGAATGTATGAATCACTGTGAAGAGTAGAGAAGTTTCAATCGTTTTCTCTTCGTTGAGCGAGTGCAAGGTGTGCATAGTGTCCGTAAGGAGTGCATGACCGAGTCTATTTCGACTCGAAGGCTCAGAAGAGATAGTGAAACTCGTATGTATGTAAGGAGTGCATCAACGTCTGCAAGGAGTGCGTGACAGAGGTTTCAGACTCGAAAGCTCAGGAGAAATAGTGTGATTTCAGTCACAGGAGACAGAAGTGGTCGAAGGACAGTCACAAGGAGTGTGAAGCCATCCACAAGGAGAAGCTGAGTGGTGTATGAAAATTTGTTGCAAGGTGTGCACAGATCAAGATTTTGACTAAGTGTCGAAAGAAGTGTTCAGAGGACTGAAGGAGTAAAGTTCAGGAGGAAGAGAAGCGAAAATATTCAA
>SNQJ01S0054503.1:76755-88107 GCA_010110895.2 Picea sitchensis | reverse complement strand
GGCGGAAGTCTTTCACTGTAATAAAATGGTCTCTTGATGCTCCCAGAGATATATTTCAACCCAACAAATTATTCAATTGTGGGACCACTCTCATGTTCTAGATATACAATTAACATCTTAGGGGATGAGGACCAGAACTCTCACTGGTGAAAGGCATATTATTACTACTCATCTCCTTCCGCCCAGAATGGACTAATTTGGGCCTATGGAATTGCTCCTGAAGCATGTGTCCTTGAAGTATTCGACTGTGAGGAGGTGGTCTCTTGGTGTGTCCTAACTTTCAGTTTCAGGCTCTTTTGCTTGCCCTGCAATGTTTTTCGTCTTCTTCCTCACAGGAATCTTGTGAGAACTATCAATTTTACCGTGAAGATGGGTTCTTATGTCCTCCTGCATTTGAAAATTTCTGGGTTGTTTTTTTGCTAGGGTGCAACGTTGGAGCGATGTCAGCATCAGGAGCAGGAGTGTTGTTCACCTGCTTCAAGCCAAGGATTTATTCCACTGTGGAACCACTCTCCTATTTCTTTGTTGCCTCAGGTATTCTGCAAGATATTGAGATTGTGGCAACAAACATTGACCTTCCGAGGAGAAGACTGCAAGGATTTCCTAAAAAAAACATGGTAATCAATTTTGTATGCATGTTGAAGAGCATCTCGATGGCTCCTGCATGTTGCAGATCATATGCATGTGTCTATGACAAATATTTTCAATGTTTTGGTGCAAACAACTCGGTCCAATTTCTATGGATAGATATACACTGCCCAGTATTTTTTTTTAATGGATTTACTATTAAAAATTTTGCCTTGGAGTCTTGGTTGTTGCTTCTTTGCTAAATTTAACACCTCTTCTCATTGGCATGGCTCGATAGTCTCGTAGTTCTTGAATATTGTATTGGCTCAAGTAATTTGATCTAATATGGAGCATTTAACAATTATATGAAAATGCATTATGTCGATCCCATTGGGCTTTTATGGAAACCAAAATGAATTCCAAACAGTTTCAAACCAACATTCAATTCTATTCGTAATGCAGATAGAACATAGCAAGACCAAATCACAATGCGGCAGTAGGGGCCCCGCCCTAGAAATTTTGTTTTCATCTCAGTCTTGCTAAGCAAACGATTTCTTATTTCCCTTTCACTTCCTTGATTCCTTTACTCTGAAAGGGAACATTTTATTAGTTGTCCACCCCCTGGCCTCTATTTGAGCACTTTTTACTTTATTAATGAAATTACCAAATTTCTTGTTCGCGAATAAAAAAAAACTGATCTATGGTGGTTGTAATCAAATGGGACTATGAAATCAACTACAATATTAAAATTCAAGATCGTCATTGTTGTTTCTAGACATGCAATTATTAAGATTTAATGCTAAAAACACATCATGCAAGAAATTTAATACTTAAGTTAATATGTCAAAGTCATGGAAGAATGTATCAAGAACACAATTACTCCCACAAGTTGCAATAAAAACTAATCTTTAACAAAGCATTTGTTCACACCCTTTTTAATGTACAAGCACAATAGAAAACGAGTAGCTGAATACAATATTGGACTAGAAAATGATGGTTTTGCAACAATGGGGCTTGTTTGAGACCAATTCCTACTTACGAAAATTTCCCTCCGCTTTTCTATTTTCCACTATTTTATCCCCTTCTTTTCCCTCTTCTGTACTTAACCAAATTCCCCTTTATTTTTCCCCTGTAGTTTCTCTTTCTGGTTACTTAGTCAATTTTTTCCGAAAATGTCTTGCTGCATGGGTTGGCGGATTCATGGGTTCACATTTTCATTCATGCTTTTATATCGTGATTCCGACCGAGCGCTTCCCCTTTCCATACCTAGCCAATTTTTCGATTGCGAGTTCCCGCCCATGCAGTCTCTAAATTGCACTTCCATTGTTCTGTGACCTACAAACAACACTCCAGCTTCTGCGATATGCAAATTTACTTCCGGACTCCCACATCATCCCCTCTTTTGTGTTACACATTTTGCACTGAAATGTTTCGATACATACAATTTGACCGTCGGGGCCCCACGTCTCCTCGGGAACCCTTGTCACCCTATTTTGAAGCTCGTCCGATCGCTTTCCACACTTGGTCATTTCTTGGAATCTCTTTCGCAGATCATTGGGTTGGCAGGTTTAGGAAATTTCCAATTTCTAGTCGTTGTTCCCTGTGCCCGCCACCTTTATACTTCTTTCCAAGTATATGCAATAAGTATACAACTTCTCCAGAAACATACAGAAAAGATCTTGCCAGGAAATGGAATATCTATTACAGATTTGAATATATTGGCCCTTTTTTCCCTCTTCTATACTTAACGAAATTCTCATTTCTTTTTCCCCTCTACTTTCTCTTTCTAGTTACTTAGTCTTTTTTTGAAAATGTCTCAATGCGCAAATTGGCGAACTCACAGGTTCACATTTGCACTCGTGCTTTTATATCACAACTTTGACCGATCGCTTCCCATTCCATGCCTAGCCACTTTTCAGATCGCGGATTCCGGGGCAGACGGGGTCTAGATTGCACTTCCATTGTTCTGTGACCTGCAAACAACACCCGAACCTCCACGATATACAAATTTACTACCGGACTCCCACATCATACCCTCTTCTGTGATACACAGTTTGCACTCAAAAGTTCTGAGACCTGCAATTTGACCTTCGGGTCCTCACGTCTCATGGGGAACTATTGTCACCCCATTTTGAATCATGTGTGTTCGCTTTCCATATTTCGCCATTTATTGGAATCTCTTTCGCGCCCCCAATTCCATACTTACCCGACTTTTTCGCTTGCGGGTTCCCGGACAGGCAGACTACACTTCTAGTGTTCCTTGACCTGCAAGCATCCCCCCGGCTTTCGCAATATACAAGTTGACTTCCAGACTCCTACATCAACCCCTCTTTCGTGTTACACAATTTGCACTCAAAAGTTTTGATACATGCAATTTGACCGTCGGGGCCTCACGTCTGCTCGAGAACCCTTGTCACCCTATTTTGAAGCTCGTCCAACCGCTTTCCACACTTTGCCATTTCTTGGAATCTCTTTCGTGGATCGTCGGGTTGGCGGGTTCAGGCAATTTCCAATTCCTAGTCGTTGTTTCTTGTGCCCGCCACCTTTGCACTTCTTTCCAAGTATATGCAATAAGTATACAACTTCTCTAGAAATATGCAGAAAAGATCTTGCCAGGAAATGGGATATCTATTACAGATTTGAATATATTAACCCTTCTTTTCCCTCTTCTATACTTAACCAAATTCTCGTTTCTCTTTCCCTGTACTTTCTCTTTCTCGTTACTTAGTCGTTTTTCCGAAAATGTCTAGCTGCGCGGGTTGGTGGACTCACGGGTTCACATTTGCACTCATGCTTTTATATCGCGACTCTGACCGACCGCTTCCCCATTCCATACCTATCCACTTCTCCGACTACGGATTCCCGGGTAGGCGGGCTCTAGATTGCACTTCCATTGTTTTGTGACCTACAAACAACACCCAGACTTCCATGATATACAAATTTACAACCAGACTCTCACATCATACCCTCTTTCGTGTTACACAGTTTTCACTCAAAAGTTCTAAGACCTACAATTTGACCACCAGATCCTCACGTCTCCTGTGGAACTACTGTCACCCCATTTTGAAGCACGTTCGTCCGCTTTCCATACTTTTCCATTTCTTCGAATCTCTTTCGTGGATCGTCAGGTTGGTGGGTTCACGAAATATCCAATTCCTAATCGTTGTTTCATGTGCCCGCCACCTTCGCACTTCTTTCCAAGTATGCAATAACTGAGGTTTAATGATAACATCTCACCATGCCTCGAGGAGACCATCATAATAACTGTTCCTACACAACTTGTCCAGAAACATGCAGAAAATATCCTGTTAGGTAATGGGATATCTATTACAAATTTCAATATATTAGCGAAAACGA
This sequence comes from Picea sitchensis, assembly GCA_010110895.2. Lineage (NCBI taxonomy): Eukaryota > Viridiplantae > Streptophyta > Pinopsida > Pinales > Pinaceae > Picea > Picea sitchensis. Next base: position 84,183 of record SNQJ01S0054503.1, on the reverse strand, counting down.
GTCCGACCGAACGTTTCCCTATAGCATACTTAGCCACTTTTTCGATTGTGGTTTCCTGGACATGCGGGCTCAAGATTGCCCTTCCATTGTTCCATAACCTACAAACAACACCTGAAATTTCGTAAATATACAAACCGGCCGCCGGACTGCCCCATCGTGCACTTTTCCCTTTTACGCCTTTTGCAGTCAAAATTTCTGAGACATACAATTTGACCGTTGCACTGTCACCTCTCCTAAGAATCCCCTATAACCCTATTTTGAAACCCGTCCGACCGCTTTTCATACTTGGCCATTCCTTACTTGCTCTTCCCCGTCCCTGTCACCTTCGCACTTGTTTATAATAAAAAATTGTTTATAAAAACACACACACACACATATATATAAAGACATATAATTTGACCGTCGGGCGCTCACCTCTCCTTCGTATCCCTTGCAACCCTACTTTCAAGCCCGTCTGACCGCTGTTCATACTTATGTATATACAAAAGAGTCTTATTTATAATAAAAAAGATTGTTTATATATATATATATATATATATATAAGGTCTTATTTCTGAGTATGCAATTAGCAAGCTTTAATGTTAAACCAAGATTTGAGGAGATCTCCCATTAATACGCATTAAACCAAGATTTATGGAGGGTTATAGTATCCCTTCCAAGTGTTAATTTCAAACATCATGGAATGTCATTCACGTGTCGTCGGGTTGGCCCGTTCACGAAATCTTCAATCCTTAATTATGAAAACGAGTCTGATCGACTGTTTCCCTATTCCATACTTAGCCACTTTCCCAGAATTCTACAAATATACAAACCAGCCGCTGAACTTCCCCATCATGCCCTCTTCTGTTTTACGCGTTTTGCAGTCAAAAATTCCGAGACATAGAATTTGACCGTCGGACACTCACCTCTCCTGAGTATCCCCTGTAACCTTATTTTGAAGCCCATCCAACCGCTTTTCATACTTGGCCATTCCTTGATTGCTCTTCCCCGTCTCCGTCACCTTCGCACTTGTTTATAATAAAAAATTATTTATAAAAACACACACACACACATATATATATATATATATAAGGTCTTATTTATAAATATACAATTAGTAAACTTTAATGCTAACAGCTCGTCATGCATGAACTGTATAGATTTTCATTGATGAGCGAAAGGCTCGAGGAGATCTCCCATTAATACGCATTAAACCAAGATTTGTGGAGGGTTATATTATCCCTTCCGAGTGTTAATTTCAAAATCATGGAATGTCGTTCGCACGTCATCGGGTTAGCGCGTTCACGAAACCTCCAATCCTTAATTGTTTTTCGTCGTACCTGCCACCTTCACACTTCTAAGTATGCAATAGGTAAGCTTTACTGCTAACGGCTCATCATGCAACGCCCATAGAGATTGTTATTAATGAGCGAAAGGCTCGAGGAGCTTTCCCATTCACAAGCATTGAACAAACATTTGTGAAGGGTTATATTATCCCCTCCAACTGTTCATTTCAACCATTGTTTGGAGCAAACAGACGTTTTCATAAACTTACGGCACCAGCTTGACAACAGTTATGTGGAGATACAGTGAACATCTTCGGGCGCGAGGACTAGAACTTCCAGTGGTCCAGGTCATATTCTTACTACTCATCCCCTTCCGCCCAGAACGAAATAATTTGGACCTCTAGTATTGCTCGTGCAGGCTGTGTCCCTGAAGTTTTTAATTGTAAGGAACTGGTCTCTTGGTGCGCCGATAATTATATTTCAGGCCAAAGAATTATTCCACTGCAGGGCCACTCTTTTGTTTCTTTGTCACCTCAAGTCTTCGGTCAGATGTTAAGATTGTCAGAGCCAACATTGACGTTCAGAGGAGAAGACTCCAAGCAGTTCCTACGAAAGCATAATAACGGGTTGGACCTCTTGCCTGAGTTCCTAAAAGACCCGATGGCAGTTCCTGAAGATATCACAAGCTTGCAGGTTAGTTCATTTAGAAATCCATTCTAGGAAATTGCCTGGTTGTTTACAAGAATAACGGGATAGGAATCCACGACAACTATTGCCTGCATGGTTCTTTATATTTTGTATTTCACAATCAAGGAACAAGCCATTTTTTATTGGGGGAAGCTAATTTCCCATGAAATCTGTTCCCAATTGTCAAGCTTAAAAAAGGAGAAGAAATTTTATATGTCATCCTACTTGGTTTTTGCGATAGCGCATTGCTGTCAGTTTCCAAAATTGTCTGTCCAAGAAGGTAAACTGGGAATTCGACCCAATAACCTTCTGGTACCAGGCCTTGTGGAAGCATAAGGCCTCCCACTGTTTTTATGAGGTTTTTAATGACTCTGTCTCTGTTTTCAAAGTTTTATTGTTAGGATAAGATGCTCCCCGCGTATCTGACCAGGCAACCAAGTTTTTGGACAGGAAGGGGGCACTTGAACAAATGGATTATTACAGTGTGATAAGGATTTTTGGCTCCAAGGAAAAACCTACTCTCCTTCCATGTCACATTACAGACATAATGTTTGTTATAGAAATAACAAGGCAATAAAATTATTGGTTGAATCTATTCCATGAGAAGAGAAAAAAATAGTTCATTCATCTGCCTTGGAAAGTCGAGGACTTCGTGTTGAGAAACGTCAACAAAATTGACGAATTCGCAGTCCATTTCAACAACTTGAACCTAAGATATGTTGAAAGCCTAAGAGTGTTCGACCCTAATAAAAAAAATTTAGAACATTTGCTTACACTTGGCCTCGACAATTCTTTTTTCCAAAAACACCTGAGTGAAAACAAAGACACTGGAGACAAAGCTCTTGCTTCTGATGTCGACGACCTAGACACATTGCAAAGCACCACTGAATTATACAAGCAACAGGGAAAAGGCTCTGGTGAGAAGAGTGTTCAATCGGCGGATAGCACTCCCAAAAGTATGACATCCTGGAGCATTGCTCCAATGGCCCACCACAACAAGAAAGCAACTCATAATTCTTCAAATGGAGGAGGAGATAACAACCCTCCTCACCCTAAAATTGATAGTTCTCACAAGCTTCCCGTGGAGAAGAAGAGAAAAGAAATTGTAGGGCAGGCGAAAGAGCCCAAAATTGAGAGTGAGAACATGGAACTTGAGACTGATCCGGATAACGTATTCTGCAACCTTGATCATCCCAGAGACGCGATCCATCATAGTCGTCCAATGGACATCGTTGATACCGAAATTTTTTACGAAGATGAATCCTTCATGTTCCAGAGCGTTGTTTTTTACAGCGAGTCTAAAAAATTAATTATTGAAAAGAGAGATGTAAAAAATAAGAAAGGAAAATCTCGTTCAGAGGTTAACCTTGCGAACATGCGGCTGTCCCAAATCTCTCGACTTCACATAGCAACCAGAGATGCTCTTGATGATTCCATTGGAGGCATTGAGGCGGTGAATGCCATACTGAAGGACCGAGTCAAGGAATTGGAGGAAGCTTTGATTCTTATGCCATTGCTTGCCAGTCCTTTAGCAATAGCCATGCCTGCCAACGCCGTAGCCAAGTTAAAAGGATCCTTCAGCCTCCTCGCATCGTGTAGAGGATATGTGGAGAATAATATCAAGAAAAGAATGGAACTGATTGTTGAGGTGTGGGAAACATCACAAAGCATGGCTTCCCTTGGAACGAGGGCACATAATTTGCTCGAACATTTGCAGGTGGATTTTAAAAATGAAAAACGTTTCTATTTAGGCATGGTCGTTCCTTTTGGCACCCATGTCAACAACATGACAGAAACGAGAAGAAGACAACAAGATCTCCCCTCCAAAAACCGGGTCACTCATTTAAATGCATGCTAGAAAGAGAAAGTGAAGAACCTGCATATCATTGTCCAATCATGTGAACAAGCCATATCAAAGAAAGAAAAATTATTCACAAAGCTGACCAAAATAGACTTAGTCGGAAGGACCAACGAGTTCCAAGACCCCAAGTTAATCGTCAACTCCTTGCCCTTAAGTAAGCAAGCCTTCGATAAACAAGTTGATATTTTTAAGGTGTTGTCTTTATAAAAGTTTTACAACATCCTTGAATATGGTGAAGATAATGTGGACAATTGGCTAGTTGACTATTCGGTACAGAATGAAGAAATTGATCAGGCTCTGCATAATCTTTCTATCGATCTAAGGGAATTAGAAAAGGAACTTTTCAACATAAAAATCCGGAATGAGATCAATGTCGCACCCTTGAGAAGCTACATTGAAGAATGGGTCGAAAGGGAATTGAAGCAGGTCGCCAACGAAAGGCAACAGGCAGTTGGCACGATTCCACTAGCCGTCGACGACAACAATAAAAATGCATCAACAAGCAAATAGAAAAAGGGGTGATATGTACCATCACTGTAAGTCTATACTAATCACATCCTGCTTTGTTTATCAATCCAGTTATTCCACCTTTTTAAATAGAAATGTCTAGCCAAAGACTGATACCTTTCAGTTTCTTATTTTCAGGTATTACACTCTACCGTCGCCCACTTCTTCTTTCCACGATCCTATTTCTTGTACATATTTCTCTTATGGTCCGCAGGATCCCCAATCCCAGTCTATATGACAAACGCATTTAAATTTCCAGGAATATGTAACAAACAATATTATTTTTTGATATATTTCAAATAAAACTATTTTTATCTCTTTTTATATTTACGTGCTCATAAATTCTTATCTTCAACTATGCTGAATGCCAAGAAATTGTGTTTATTTAATTTGAATTATCTTTTTCTCATGCATATCTTTTTCTCTTTCTATGCATATAACTTTTTTTGTCCTTGCACATATAGAGTCATACATGTCAGATGGTCTAGGAAAGAACGAAAATTTTGAATATAGCAAAATGGATTATATAGTTTCAAAAAATAAATGGGACTCTAGAGGCCACGTGTCATTTACTGCATGGATACCACTTGTGCTTCATGCTGCTTGCCACATCTCCGCTGCACTTTCCATCTGCCTCCGCTACTTTTTCCCCATCCATGTGCATTTATTCCCAATTCAACCTGGCAGGGACTACGCTGCCATGCAACACTTGTTAAGATTCGTTATTGTGAATCAAAATTTTCATTTTGAAGCTTACACTATGTAAATACATGAGTATCACCTTACCTTTGTGTTCCTCTTCATACTATGGTTGAGGTCGCATTTATGAATACATGTATATAACTTTTGAATGGTGTCTATATTTTACCAGAAGGCTATAATTTCCATCTAGATAGTATTTGTGATGATTTGAGGCTATATTTATAGTACTTTAGTTTTAAAAAAATTATTTAAATTTTTTTTGCTTTGTGAATCATGGTTAATGGTTGAGACATGGTGCTCATATCTCACCTTTTTTTTTCAACAAGAAAATTGCTCTTTATATTAGATATATAAATGAGTACACTTTACAACTTCTTCTTGATTTTCTTTTCAAGACCACCTCTAGATTATGGACATATACTGGAGCCTTTTGAAAAAGGAAGATTCATAGAAAAACCAAAACTACACTGAGGCTATTCAAAGCAAAGGATGGTCATCTCTTTTCAGCCCACATAACAGAGGCATACAAGAGACCTTCCTTATGGAAGATTCCAGTCACAAAATAACTACAAACAGTAAGATATAGATGTCCTCCATCAAAGTGATAACCACAAAAAGTATAAAACTAGTCCTCAATCACGAGGATCAACTTAAAAGATCGAAACCAAAATAGACAAGCTGAATCAAAAAAATTTGATGGAGATGGTAGGCCCCTCATTTCCTTCAACCCCCTGCTGAAATCTAGCTTTCCTTCGGTCTTTGTAAGTGCCATTTTCAAGAGATGATCTGCCTCCATATTTAGCTCCCTGTAAACATGGGTGAAATGTATCTCTCTGAACGCGGATTTCAACATTTTTAAGTTGTCCATCCACCCCATCAAGGAGGCAATCTGTAGTTTGTCTATGTCCTTCAGCCATTCAATTTATGATCGTTGAGTCATCGATTACCTGGATCACCTCAAGATTTAAACGCTGTGCTAGAAAAAGAGTCGCCCAAGCTCCTAGCAGTTCGACCCTCGTATTTGTTCCCTGGCCACAATTTAAGGTCCACTTATAGACTGTTTGATCACTGAACTGTAGTAGAACAAAGATTTCCTCTATATCATTTGTATAGTGATTTGAGGCTTCATTCACCGCCATGAGCTCCAAAAGCTTCATTTACAACCTAAGGCCCTTATTTTCCTACCTCAAGCAATATGGTGAACACCACGAGACCTACCCATAGTGCCTAAAACCTTGTTATGGGTTTGATTAATGTATTCGATCAACTGATATCATCTTACTAATAGGGAGTCCATTCCACGCAGTGCGAGAATGAAAGATAAACGACATAATAGGTTCTAGGTCCTCCTCCTCTTGAACCTCAACCTAATAGAATTGCAAATTTGAACCAAAGGACCTTAAAATGTCATAAAAATGAGCAACTGGACCAGAGTGACTTCTCACCCAATAAACATGACCGCCATACATAGAGGTGACATGTGACACCATTTTTACCTAAAAGCCCCAGTCTTGTTTCATATTTATTGCAATAGGACCTTCCTGGCATCGGTATTCATATTAGTTGTGGTAGGGCCTCTATATGTCATGCATGTTCAATGCACACCATAATATACATACCAGAATGGAAAGTCTACATTATTTCAAGATAACTTTAAACAGAAGGTCTACATTACGTTGTCAAGATAACTTCAACAAATTAAGATTTCAAAATTCGAAGGATTAAATTAAAATATTTTTTATAATTAAAAATAATAAAAAATTTAATCATAAAAAATATGATAATATTAATTATTAACAAAATATAGGAAAAAAATAAAATTACTATATTAAAAAGAATAATAAGAATTGGTAAAGTATTATGGATTCATGTACAACCAGAGTTACATAGTTGTAATGTTCTTTATTTTTATTTTTTTTTAAAAAGACGAAAAAACTAGAAAATGTAGAGAAGATTTATAAAGTGAAATGTTTATTGTCGTATCAGAAATCCACATTCAAGGGATACTTTGAAAATAATAATAATATATATATTGTTTTAAAGTTTAAGATTTTATATGGACAAGGATTACTTTCAAAATACTAATAATATATCTTCTCTTGTTACAAAGTTTAAAATTTTGAAGTTGAAAATGATTAAAGTAAAAGTCATTTTTTTCATTGTAAAATTTTATAGCAAAATTAATTGACAATGATATTAAGTGTTATTTTAAATGTGGTTTAAAATAATTATGGTATGTTTTTAGACATTTAATATTGTTTATTATTTTAAAAATTAATATTTTAGTTAATTGCTCAAGATATATTAGAGTGATATAGTTTTTACAAGTTAAAAATATATGATCTTTTTAACAATTTTATAAAATATATTTTTGAAGATTTTGTGTTAATCAAGATGTTATAAGAA
>SNQJ01S0054503.1:51994-73256 GCA_010110895.2 Picea sitchensis | reverse complement strand
ATATGTGGTCTTTCAGTGCCCTTGTACTTCCACTTTTTACACAAAATATCCAAGGTATGGCATATGTGTTAACAACAAACTTGCTTACAAGGATTGGAAATGGAGAGATTATTTGCAATCATGTTATACAAATTATGGACTTCAAAGTAACATTAGAAGATCGTTACTCAGTAGTCCTATCTGATGGATACAATACATTGAGAAGCTTATTTGCCTCAGCACTTGGTAACTATTTCACTTCATCTCAGATAGAAAAAGGGTCCTTGGTTGAACTACAAGGCTTCACTTGTAGATCTATCCAAGACAACAAGTATGTCTTCACTCTACCTTTTTTACATGGCTCAAACTTAGTTATAATTTATGCAACTATTATCTTGATTTTCCCTCTATACATTCATTTAATTTTCACATGTATCGCACACATCAACCACATTTAACATTGCTTACTATGTGACCAATAGTGCAAGTACTAAGCGTACATTGTTTTTGTTTTTTTTCGCATGGTTCTAATAGTGCGTGAAATCCAAGTACATACTTGTAAAGTAAACATTGTTGGTCCCCCAACATTGATAGAATATGTAATTTCTTCTAAAAAACGACAATTAGAACCTACTAATACACCCCAAAAAATTACACCTATTACATATTTGCATTCATCCCTAAAGGTATGGACTCTAAAAGTCAGAGTACTTTCAAAAAATGATCTACGCACATTCACCAATGATAAGGGACTTGGCCATGTATTTAGCTTCGATGTTAGTGATGCAAAAAATGGTGAAATATGCATTACATGCTTCGACATCCAAGCGACAAACTTCCATCCTTCCATACACATTGGAAAAGTTTACGTTATCTCAAAAGGGTACATCAAGCTTGCAAACAAAGAATTCAATCATTTAAAAAATGTTTGGGAAATAACTCTAGATATTACCTCGACCATTGAAGCTTGTTTAGAGGATGATCATTCAATAGAAAACCACAACTTTGTGTTCACTCCTATTAATATGGTACCAACTTTAGTCAACAACTGTATAGTTGATATTATTGGAGTTGTTATCTCCATTAGCTCTTTAGCAACCATCATGAGAAAGAATGGAACAAAGATGCATAAGAGAACCCTCCAACTAAAGGACATGGCAGGGTATAGTATAGAGGTCACATTATGGGGGGTATTCTGTAGTAAACATAATATAGACCAATATTTTATCTCAAATACATTTCCAATAATCGTTCTCAAATATGGAAAAGTAACTGTCTTTAATAGGATATCAATTACTATAACTTTCTCATCCCAACTTTTCATCAATCCTATTCTCAAAGAAGCCCAAGATTTGAGAACCTAGTTTGATAACTCTTTAACAGATATAGCTTGTCACTCATTATCTACACGTGGAGCTTCAGGCGGGCACCCTTCCATTCAAAAACACTTAGTTGACATAGAAAATGAGGGAATTGACAAAGGTCCAAACCCTACATTCATTTTGGTAGATGCAACTATTGCTTCTTTAAATGCAGACAATTGCTAGTATGTTGCATGACCAAAAGTGCAAAAAAAAACTCACACCTATTGAGGATGGTGTTTGGAATTGCCAAAGGTGCAATCAACATGTTTTTGAATGTGAATACAGGTACATTTTCCAATTCAACATTGAAGACCAAACAAGCAAAATCAATGTTACTACATTCCAAGAAGCCACAGAACAACTTATAGGCATATATGATCTGGATTTATGCAGGAACGCAACAGAATACACAAATAACCATGAATACAAAGATGTAGCGGAAATAACACTTCATTTCATTAATATCAAAGAACTGAAATTTGTTTACAGACGTAATAGAAATAAACTAGCTTGGGCATTTGTTTACGACGCATTAGAAATAAACTGGCTTGGGTATTGGTAGCTTATCTCTAAGAAGAGATGTGATGGATAGTGGTGCACCTTAAACTGCCTGTTACAACGAGGCTCAAAGGCCTACATATTATTAAGAAACAATGGAACCCTACATCCAAAAAACCTAACCCTAGGAGATGAAACGCCAAAATATGGGCCCCACGGTGCAAATTGGTACATCAATTTCTCGGTCAGAACTTTGGCATACTATCTTCGCTTGACGATAGTATGATACATCGTTAGAAAGATCTATCTCGAGGACTACAACTATTGGCCAAAAACATCATAAGTAGATTATTTGATCGGTAGATGCCCAAAAACGCCGTTTTTAGGCCTCAAACGGCCCTAATTCGACCCAAAAATCACAAAAATAGTAAATTGTGCTACAATTAAGGAAACCAAAACTGAAGAAACAATGGTGGGGGTCCATGTGGAATAGGGTTGGTTGGTGGCCACCAAGATCCACCTAGATCATTCCTCCTTAGGAAGCTAATGGTCCCCACGGCGCTGAGTTCACTGAGATGAGGAAACTTCATCAACTTGGTCCCTGGTGAGCCACTTGTCTTCGTGAAGGAGTTGGCTTGCTTTGAAACCTCGATATAGCTGGATCCTTCGGGCTGTTCTGATCCGGTGGCCCATAATCCATCAATCGCGGGCTTGTTCAATGCACCGGGTTTAACTCATATGGAGTTGTTCTCGCTTTACGTCGATGTGTCCAAGAGAGGTGGAAAGTAAGGCCGGCTAGCTTATCCACATTGAACAATCAAGGTGCCAAGGAATGGTGGGATATTGAGTTCGAAGGAATTTTCCCCTATAGCTTTGTTGATGGGTGTATGGCCCATATCTGAGTGGGCGGCTTTCAAGGGGTTCAGCTGCAGGCACTCCTTTTGCAAAATGTAGCCACACTTTGTCGCCCACCGAAGTTGTGTTACACCCTAATGTTGATCATGTCGCTAAGCTTTGTACTTAGCATCGGATTCAATCTTAAGAGCGTCATGAACTTGTTGGCGGATGCGTTGAATGTTCTCAATGAAGTTGTTCGCCTTGACGGCTTTAGACTGGACATGAGCCGAATCACTCGAAAGAGTTGCAATGGTATGGCTACGCCAATGGGACATAGTGGTTGGAATCCCAATTCCACTTGAAAGGGGCTGTGGCTTGTTTAGCTATGGAGAGCCTGGTTGTATTTATGTTGTACATAGGGGAGGCTCTCATCTCATGTGCATGGATGCTTTGAGTTGTACACACACAAAATGTGTATGATCATCCTATTGATGACCTCTCGGTTCGCCATCATTGGGGATGGAAAGTCGCGGACTTGGTCACTTGGTATCCAACATTGACCGTAGGTCGGACCAAAATGTACTAAGGAACCCGTTGTCCCGATCAGAGATGATAGATCATGGCATCCCAAGTGTACCCACACTCGCTCAAAGAAGAGTTTAACAGTGTCTTCTACTGTGATATTCTTCTTGCAGCCGCCATAATGGCTACATCTTCGAATCCGCTGATCTAATTATGAAAAACACACGCCGCTAAGCATTCCTTCTTAGTAGAAGGAAGGCCCGGCATGTAATTCATGGAGATGGATTCCTGGTCAATTAGGGTATAGGCGCGGAGCATAGAGGCCTTGCTTCTGATGGTCGGTTTGGCAATGACGCAAACAGTGCTGGCAGATTCATCGTAATTTCCTCCCAACATTATGTTGAAGGTTTGGCCAATAGAAATACTTTTGGCAAAGACGCTTTAACGCTTTTCTTGGACCCCTCAAATGCCCAAATGACCACCTATATTGCTTTCCCAAATCATCTTGGCACGCTTAAAGGAACACAAAGGTGTCCCAGACGACACAGTAGTGCATCCCGAGGTGAAAATTTGGAACTGGGTTACCCTCCAAGAGTGTCTTGTATGTGTAATAAAACGATCGCTCTTGCAGAGAAGCCGCCCATCAGAGGTCTCGCGCTCCATAAGAGTTGAGTATTACCGATTATCACTAATGACGGCGGTTGGCCGAGGTACCAACATTGGTGCGTTGCCCTTCTTTATACTTGATGTTCAAAATGAAATTCAGCTTGCATATATGTGGACCACTTCCGGCGTATGCATCATTTTGCAACTTCCCCTTGTGTCTCAGATGGAACCGCAGGGTCTATGGTCCTCAGGTGGATCTATCGCTTCCTTCTCCAAAATGTAATGCTTCCACCATCGGCTAGTTCGCATTAAATGGAATACATTTATTTGTCATAAGGGGGATACTTTCAAACAATGTCAAGATCGCGGATTGGATACCCATGTTGAGTAAGAAATCGTCTCCACAAGCATAGTAAGAGGCATCTGTTTCGATCTTAAATGGTTGTTGCAAGTCTAGAAATGTGAGCACCGGGCTCAACAGAGGCAATGTTTCAATTATGTGAATGCCTTCTATTGAGATTCAAAACAAAAGAATTTGTCTTCGCCTCCCTTGGTGACTTGACTCAAGGGCAAGTGATATGAGAGAATCTCAACATGAACTTGTGGTAGAAATTAACAAGACCCAGAAAGTTGCAAAGCTTTGTTAGAGTGGTCGAGGCCGACCAACTCGATGACTTGATCTTGGTTGGATCCACATGCACCCCACGCCCATCAATAATGTATCCCAAATAGTGAACCTCGGTTATGCCCAAAGTGTATTTCTCCAAATTGGCACACACAACTTGTGTTTTCGCGAAGTGTTTGGAGGACTTGTCGAATGGTGGAGGTGCTCTTCCAAGTCCAACAAGATCGATGCCATCCAAGTACACTACAGAGCTGGTGAATGTTTGCAATATGTCGCCCATCAACCTCATGAAGGTTGCAGGAGCATTCGTCAACCCAAAAGGCATGACCGTACCATCTCGAAAAGGCCCTCCTTCGCTTTGAAGGTAGTCTTCCACACACCTAACGGTTCGATTGGTAATTGGTGATACCTGGACTTCAAGTCGATCTTGCTGAAATATTTCACCCCTTTGAGTTGGTCCATAAGGTCATCAATCCGTGGGATCGGGTACCTATTCCAGACGATGATCTTGTTTAACGCCCGATAGTTAATACATAGTCTCCAAGTCCCATCCTTCTTCTACACCAACACGATTGAGCTCCCACAGGGCGATGAACTTGGCCGGATGTGACCTTTCTGCAATAGCTCCTGAATCTGTCACTTGATTTCATCGTTCTCCATAACATAGCATCGATAGATCGGTCCATTGGGCAACGACACACCTGGGGTTAGATCGATGGGGTGCTTGATTTGACAGTGCAGAAGCACCCCTGCAGGTGAGGTGAAGATGTCCTGATACTCCTCCACAACCTTGTCCATTTGTTGTTGTCATGCAGAGGAGCCCTGTCTGGAGGTCATGGCCATAGTCTTCTTCTTTCCCTGAGGGCGGATCATCAGAAAAACAAATTTCCCGATTTTGGAAATGAGCTTACTGCATTGTTTTGCAGTAACCAAAGAGATAGCAACATGCGGTGGTACCTTTGGTATCTTGTACAACTTATTTCCCAAGGTAACAATAACAACGCGAGGTCGGGACTCATACACATCATGTCGCTTCCACAAGTATGGTTGGCCTAATAATACATCACAAACATCAAGAGGAGCAATGTCACATAATACCTCATTGGTGAAGGGCTTGATGCTGTAGGGAAGGCAACATTGTTGGCTGACGCGGAGATCTCGTCCTTGGTGAAGCCACCCGATGGTGTATGGTTGTGGGTGTGATGTGGTCGGCAAGCCCAATTGCTTCACGACCTCTGCTGAAATGAGGTTCTTTTGGCTCACACTGTCGACGATGAATTGTAGCGGGGAACCCTTTACCCACATCTGGGAGTGGAAGAGATGCTCTTCCTCCTTTGGATCTTCTGGTTTTTCCTTTTGGATCTTCGTGGTGGCAACGATGGTGTTGGGCTCCGCATGGATAATCTGCTTCCCGCTGTCATTCCCCTTCTCGGGTTTTGATTCAATGTCGGAGCATGCATCTGATTCAGAAGCCCTCATCTCGACCACTAGTGACTGTTTGTCCCGACACTCACTTGTGTTGTGAGTGGAGCTCTTATGGAACTCACACCACTTTTCCGTATCCTTCTTCGGCTTCACAGTGTTGTTCTTTGCTTGTGGCTTTGGTAGGTTGTCTTGAGCCACCATGCCTTGGCTTTGTCCTTTGTTCTGCGGTTTGGGGGCACCTTTCGCTTGCTTTTGATTCGCAGATCCAAAGTCTTGCTTCTTTTGTTTGAATCTCTGCTCAATCTTGGCAGCATACCGGTATGTCGTACCAAGTGAGGAGATGTCGAGGAACTCCATTTCCTCCTGAATGTATCTGTGTAGACAACTATGGTACTTCAACACCAAATGTTTCTCTAAATCTTTGATACCCAACTTTGTGTGCAGGGTATGGAATAGATTCGTCAGCTCATGCACATATTGATCCCTTTGTTGTCGCAGCGTAGTCCATTGTATGTACTTGTCCTCATAGTTCCCCACGGGATAATATTGTTCCTTGATGGCATCTCGGAAAGAATTCCAAGTGGGTACGACCGAGAACAGGGAGGGTTCCTCCTCATCCTTTTTCTCACAGTAGGTTTCCCACTAGTCCTTGACATGGGGGGCGACTTTGAGCAGTGAAAAAATAATCTTCTCCCAGTCAGAAAAGTCATGAACCAAGAAATATCCTTCTAATAGATTCAACCATCTATCTACGTCGTCTGCATCTATTTGACCATCAAATATGGGAATGCCAAAGTTTACTTGTACCTTAAAAGGGGTTGCGCCTCCAGAGTGGTTGTTGGATGCAGATGCGCCGCCAGTGGGAAATCGTTGAAGGATCTGGGCAAAGTTATCCATCATCGTGTTCCTTTGTTTTCAAGGGCCTCCTCGAGCAATATTTTGATAGGATCTCCTGCTCCCTCGTCTTTCTTTTTGTCCCCCATGGGTGGTCGCCAGGGTTTGTGAGGCTGATCTTGCAAAGGTCCAACCAGATCGAGCCCTAACTCCTTATACCCCGACCTCGTTGGGGACATGCAAAGAAGGATCGAGAAAGAGCATACCACTTTGATACCACTGATCCGGATTTATGCAGGAATGCAATAGAATACACAAATAACCATGAATACAAAGATGCAAGGGAAATAACACTATCAAAGAATTGAAATTTGTTTACAGACATAATAGAAATAAACTAGCTAGGGCGCTGGTAGCTTATCTATGAGAAGAGATGTGGCGGCTATAGGCCTCTGAACTCTCTGTTACAATGAGGCTCGAAGGCCTATATATTATTGAGAAACAATGGAAACCCTAAACATCCAAAAAACCTAACATCGGGGTAAATTGGTACATCAATTTCCCGGGGTCGTAACTTTGGCATACTATCTCTGTTTGACGCATATGATACATCGTTAGAAAGATGTATCCAAGGAATACAACTATTGACATAAAATATCATTACGATATTTTTTGATCGGTATATACCCAAAAAAACGTCGTTTAGGGCCTCAAAACGGATTCGAAAGTTCAGGACCCGAAAAACTGCCAAAAATAGTAAATTGTGCTACAATTAAGGAAACTGAAAAACTGAAAGAAACAATGGTGGAGGTCCAAGTGGAATAGGTGTGTGGCCACCAATATCCACCTGGATCAATATCTGCTAAGAAGTTATATGAATATGAATATGAGGCAAATACCAAAAAAATCACATACATATTTGGAAAGTTGTTCTTTCATAGTTACTTGTTCAAACTAGTAGTGCATGAAAAAACATTTTCCAATAAAAAAAAATCAAATGCATTGTGATTTCATGTGATAAGATTGATCACATGTCGAAGCCGAAAGAGGACATCCCAATCCCTTAATTGTTGGCTACATAGTGAACGCAAAGTGTTATTGTTGTTTCTTCCAAACACCAACTTGTAATTTCCCTACTTTTGTGCATATACATATTATATAAAGTGTTTATGTTTCAGAGATTTTTTTCTTCATTATAACATTTATATGCAAGGAAATTCAACCTATGCATTCACTTATAGAATATTTTAAAAATTACATCTATTGCTTTTGTAACTATTTTGAGAATACACTTAAAAAAACATCACATCAAACATACAAAATACAAAATGTGCTATCAAGAAATTTGAGTTTTAACTACAAATTGTTCATTGTTTCTCTTATAGGCAATTCCATCTCGCACACAAAATGCCGCCACATTCCAAACAATACCAACAAACACTACATGTGAGGGATTCTCAAGATCATTAGAAAGGCTTGTTCTCTTTCAACAAGGCATGACATCAAATACTTCACATATAAATTATTCCCACATTCAACTTTCTAACAAGACTCTATACAATCGCCAGTGCTATACAATTCAAGCTACAAAAATAAACAAAAAAAGAAGATACATATGGAACACTGACACTATTAATATATAAACTACTAGCCCAATCATCACTCCTTTATCCACATCTAAGAGCCAAAAAAATGAACAACGTCGTATAAAATATGCTGAAAATAAAAACTAAACTGAAAAGACTTGGAGAGACTTCACATATAAATCAAAACCAACCTCATGTGGACTTGCCAACACATGTTCTAGAACATCAACCCCATACACATGCTTCCCAATCTTTCTAAAAACGTATTGATGCCTTGTCTAACATACATACATGTAGTGCATGTATGGAATCATATCCTAGCATTCATACTCGCCCATCTCCAAATGGACACATTTGTACTCGATGTCATAGAGAAAATAATGGTTATCGTTTCTCCAAATGGAATAATATGGACCTCGGTGACCAACCCACAATCTTGTCAATACTGACACAAGTTGAGGAAATGTTAATTGCTCAAGTTAGCCCCATCTTGCAAGTTAGGCATGCTCGAGGTGGACAATACAAATATAGTGGCCACACTATCAGTTTCCCACAAAAAATTGTTCGAATAGCAACTTACCTGCCACATCGCCTTTCAGATCTTGACATCTTGGTCGTTAAGAGACATGGAGGAAGGGGGAAATGTTATTATTGTTATGTGACAAAATCTCATGTCATCAAGGCATTGCTCTAAAAGATGAAAAATGAAAAATATTACAATGATGTCCAAATTGATCAAAACTCACTTGCATCACTTCCCGTCGCTCGCACCAATGTCTCCTCTCGCCTCCATTCTGTCTCTACAAAAACTTTCAATTCTCCCAATGAAGAGTTACATATCACAGAGATAGAAAACAATGTTGTTTTCCAAGAGGAGCAACTAATGTCTTCCTTTGCATTTAGATTGCCTAATAGACAATGAGAAATGGAAAAAATAAGAGCATTTGTTGACACTACAGATGACGATCCACCAAAAACAATTGAATGGCCAACAATTGGCCTATCAAAAATCAATGAGTACAACACATAGGGTCTATTCGACATGGCATTTCCTACTCTTTTCTCCACTGGGGATGCCCTGCCTCACTAACCATGCATGAGAAACATCTCGCTTGATAGCTATGCAATAGACTTGATGAGATACCATGAAAATAGGTTTGGTAGCCATCCCCGTTTGAGATACTACCTCTATAATTTGATTATGTGCCATCGAAGTCAAGCAACAACTACCTTCTTGGTCAAGAGAAGCCAAGATCATAACATACCACCATTATCCAAGAGTTGTGTGTGCACCTCAAAGAACTACCTACAGAAAAACTCCCAGAACGAGTCATGTGCTTTGGAGCACACCTACGTGGGACTAGAACATTTTGGGTTGTACGAAGGATCGAGCTAACATAAATGATAACACAACTTCTATGCCCAACCTTATTTTTCACTCTCAGTGCAGCCGATACAAAATGGTCGGACTTACATGCAGTTATGCAAAAGGGTAGACCTCTTGACCCAATGCTTCACCAACGTTGGCGTACACACAATGTCATTGACGCCCCCACACTGTATCTACATACATGCACACAAGGTTTTCAATCTTCCATGAGGATATACTTCAAAAAAATATGCACACAACTGACTATTGTATAGGTACATAATCTATAATACTTGAAAGTACCTCTCCCCAACCTATGCATTTATATCCTCTATACTAATCATTTCATATTCCTTTTGTAGGTATGAATGGAAACATTGTGGCTCTACACATATACATGGCTTTTTATGGCTTGATGGTGCTCCAAACATGGAAACATTAAATTGGGAAGACCCAAATCAAATCTATGATGCAAAGAGTTTCTTTGATAACTAAGTTACAACCTAGAATCCTAGAGCAAACCATGACACACACATGGCTATTCATCAATCCATTCAAGATGACCCTTGCTTGCTAGATACAGAGGAGATATTTGCTTCCAACCCACTTGAGGACTATGAACAACTATTAAATCGAGTTCAAAGACATACAAAGTGCATTGAGAAAACATGTCTCCGTAAAAAAGGGGCTACCCTTGAATGCATATATAAATTCCCTTGGAAGGTACAAATGGAGTCATCACTCTACATTGATGAACTAGGTCAAAAGACATATCACCCGACATGCAATGATGAGCGCCTAAACATCCATAATCTTAACATACTCCAAACATGGAGAGCAATTGTAGATTGCCAACCAGTCCTCTCTCGTTATGCAGTTCTAAAATACATTGCCAAATATGCTTCCAAAGTAGAGGGAAGATCATAGACCTACCACCATATGTTGACTAGAATTGCATCTATATCACATCTTGAGGACCCAACCTCAAATGCTTATCGATGTTTGCACTCAGAAGAAATTGTAGACCGAGACATAAGTGCCCAAGAAACTTTCCATATGCTCCAAAAGTTACTCCTTGTCACATGCAACCACACCTTCACCAAACCTAATGTTGGCCGTCAAATATTCCACCGAGTCTCTTATGATTCTCCTAACTGGTTATCTGGATCCAATTTCATTGATGCGTATCTAATACGTCCTATTTTTATTGCCCATGTATGTTTTCTCAACCTTGCAAAAAACTCGACATACAACCAAGCACGTAAAAATGAAAAATGGAAAAAAAGACACCTCCCCACACTTGTCCATGTATGACCACTTTTTACTACAATACCAAACAAAGATTCCAATGCCTTTGTTGAGTTTAGCTGGAGTGAGCTACTTTTATACAAACCCTTTTGTTCCTTCTCTGAAGATATAGGTCTTTCAAAAGAAGACATTGTGGTTAACTGGGATATCATAAAAAATGACTACTATGTATGGCATGTTGATCGCATCCCCGTGCACACTCCTAATGAGCAAACATCTGAAGATGAGGATAACCATATTACCATACAACAAAACATGGATATGAATGGATGAAAGTCTTTATCAAGGTTGGCCCCTTCAAGAAATATCAACTTCACTTCTCTTGATATGTTGGGACTCCCAGAGATTGACACTTCCCACCCATGGGATCGGCTCACAGTATTACAAGATACATTGGAAATTGCACCAAAATTCATCAACTACAATTGAAGGAATGCAAAAGTCATACAAGAACTCAATTCGATATTTCCTTCCAACAATACATTTTCTACACATTAACAACGTGCATTCAACATAATCCTCCAACACTTTCAAGCAAGAGAACCAAAAGAACCATTGAAGATGATCATCTAAGGCACTGCAGACACATGCAAATCCTACCTTATACACTGCATCAAAGAAGCATTATCTTCTCAAGCAACAACTGGCATAGCCCAATACTGCTTCTTGCCCCTACTGGAGTTCAATGTTTAACATACATGCAACCACTATACATGCAAGACTTAGGATTCCTATCAAGGACATTGTTCCAAGAAGAGATGAAACCTATTCACATGGCCAATCCCTTACATTGTTCCAAGAAGAGATGAAACATATTCACTACATTCTAATCGATGAGATGAGCTTCATAGGATCTAAACTTTTTGTATAGATTGAAAGTCGCTTGCGTGAGGCATTTCCAGAAAGAAACCACTACTCATTCGATTACCGCTCAATAATTCTTGTGGGTGACTTGGGTCAACTACCACCAGTAATGGACAAATCTTTTTATGCATGAACAACTCCATGGAAGAGCTTATGGATAACCTTTACCACTGTAATCAAGTTGGAAACAATATTCTGACAACAAAGCATCTCTGGCACCGAGTCTCGCTTTCGACAGTTGTTAACCGACATTCACAATGCTACACCAACAATTGATGATTGGAACATCCTTCAGTCTAGGATTGACATATTCTGATCCATTGAAGAACGTCAAAGGTTTGACACTTCAATCCACCTCTTTGCAACAAACATTCTTGTAGACAACCATAACAAGTTCATGCTTCAATCCTTGAATATGCCAATCGCACGAAGTGCCACATAATTACTTGGTGCTTCAGAAGCACACCAACAAGAAGATGAACAGTTGGAAAAACATGTCTTGCTATGTATAGGCCAATGAGTTATGCTATCCTGCAATTTATGGGGCCAGGCATGCTTAGTCAATGGTGCTCTTCGAGTAGTCGTGCAAATTGTATATACACTAGGAAGTAGCCCTCCAAATTTTCCAACATATGTTGTTGTGGCATTTGATAAATACATTGGCCCTCCATGGGACCAAACCCAACCAAAGCATGTACCAATTCTACCAATACAAAGGGGTAACAAGAAACAAATCCCCCTTAAGATGGTCTGGGCATTGTCTATACATAAATCTCAAGGAACGACGTTAACAAGGTCTACCATTGACACTAGAAACACTGAATGCCAAGGCTTGACCTTCACGACAATGACACACACTACTACTATAGAAGGAATGCAAATTGCACCATCATTCTCCTTAGAACATTATGAAAAAAATGAAGGATATTGGTTATGTCTCACTACGAAAAAAAGAAGAGGAATGCTTATGTTCTTTGTCACTTAGCTTCTAGATTCTTCTATGTTGTAATCATACTTCTATACATGCAATGTTCGACTTGGTCCATATTTCTATACATGGAATGTTCAACTTGTTGATGAACTATTTGACTTGGACCATACTTCTATACATGAAATGAAATTATCTCAAATATTTGCTAACAAATATTTATCAATCAGACTTTGACCTAAATACTTTGCAAAAAATCACTTTTCCTTTTCTCCTTTATGAATGAAAATGATTACTATAACATTACAATGCTACTCATGAAATAATATAATTATAAAAAAGTTTAAACAAAATATTCTATATTGTTTTCTTCGGCATTGCTTCAGGGTATGCTAGTTTAGAATAAGGAGAAAATACATAAGAGATCTTTGAAAAAGGAAACTAAGTCTCATCAAGCATATTATTCTAGAGAAAGTATATCAATTTTTATGATATCAATTTTTTATGATAATGAAAGTGTTTTAATGAATAATAATTAAAAAATTGAAATATACATGTATAATTTTTCAAAAATTTTAATAAATAAAATAAAATAAATATTTTTTTAATAATATAATGAAATATTTATAGTAAGGGTTAGAGGCCAAGACAATTCCACGTCATGACTCTGCTTGCTAGGTCGATTTGGTAATTCATAACGGATCTTTGTTAAGACCGAACGCCTTTGCAAGAAAATACCGACCCTGCACCTTTGGTTTCCATCCCATGGCGTAGGTCGGTAATCAAAACGACAAGCATTTCCCTCCAAATTGGAGATCGAAAAGCACAAACGTGTGAAGTATATACTCACTGAATATCCATCCACGCAATCCCGTTATTCCCAAAATAATATCTGTTGACAATGGAAATGGACGGGCTTTCGCAGGCCGAGGCGAGAATTGAAGCGCTAGAAGTCGAGAACGCAGAGTTGAGGGCAACGCTAGAAGCCGTGAGGGTTCAATTATCAATATACGAGAGCTTGATCTTATACCCAACTTACGCAAAACAGTTGGCGTGTTATCCCGAGTCCCAGCGGCCCATGGTGGAATTAGCTATGAAGGCCAACTTCTACAAGAGCCGCCACGAAATAAAGCAGAAGACCATCGCATCCATGGCGGCAAAGCCCCCAGATAAATCTGCAGGTGGACAGTCACAACAGCCAAACTGATCACGAACGAGTTCTCTGTAATTCAAAACCCTTGTTTCATTATGTAAGGTCTTAGACTTCAATTCAAAACCATAGTTTCAGGATTATCTTGGATGTTAATTCATAAGAAAATGGCAGTATTGGGTTGAAGTTATGTTCTGTGAAAACCGTTATGGAATTGATCAGGGCTTAGGTTTGGTGTAAATTTCTGGCATTCAGTCTGTACATTCTTAAAACCCTAATTAGGTTCTGTAATGGGAAACTGTCATTGAATGTGCCAGGGTTTATGTTTAAGTGCAACTTTCTGGTATACTTTCTGTACATTCTTAAAACTCTAATCAGGTTCTGTAATGGACAACCGTTATGGAATGCTTTAGGTTTTAGGGTTTAGTAAAGAATCCGGAATTCCGTTGTGCATTCTGTAATTTGTTAATATGTCAAAAAGGTTTCAGTAATACTGGTGATATTTGTGGGCTTCGAAGATAATGTTAAGGTTCTATATTGCAAAATACAACCGTCATGGAATGTATTAGGGTTTATGGTTTAGTGCAAGTTTCTGGCATTCATTCTCTGGGTTGTCAAAATCCTAATTATTATATATCAAAAGGGTTTCAATATTCTCTGGGTTGTCAAAATCCTAATTATTATATATCAAAACGGTTTCAATAAAACTGGCAATATCGGTGAGTAATGATAAGGTTTTTCTCATGCAAAACATGATCGATATGGAATGCATTAGTGCAAGATTCTGGCATGCAGTCTTTACATTCTAGGAATCCTAATTGTTATATATCAAAAAGGGTTTCAGTAAAACGGGTGGTATTAGCACGTTCTGAAAATAATAATAAAAGTTCTATATTTCAAAACACAACAGTTTTGGAATGTATTAGGGGTCGGGGTTTAATTCAAAAGTTTTTGTCATTCATTCTGCACATTGTCAAAATCCTAATTGTTATACATCAAAGAGTTTCAGTAAAGCTGGTATTGGTGAGCTCCGAGAATAGTGATAAAGGTTCTATAATGCAAGATTCTAATGTAACTACATACTTTATGGCAGCAAAATTGATTGCAAGGTTTTGTACACAAAATTCTTTATGGACTATATCCAATTTTTTAGGTTTAAGTTCAAAACCATAGTAAAGGGCCTGTACATTTTTAAACCCCAAGGGTTTAATTTCAAATCATAAAACTAGTGGAATGGTGATAATGTTCTGTAATGAAATATCCATATGGAACAGAATCAAGGTTCTAGATCTTTGTGCAAAATCTTAGCATAGCTTCACATTTATGGTGCAAATCCCTAGACCATAATTTTTATTGTTGCAGAAAGGTATTTTTGGCTCAGCAAAAGTGATGGAAAGGCATGGCAATAAAACACATTATCTCAATATATTAGCATATTAGGATAGTGTATAAGCCTCAGCGTAGAATCTTTACAGTACAAAACCCTAACCCTAATTTTGTTGTTGTAAAAATAGGTTTCCTGGTAGCAGCAAAATTGGGGACAAGGCTTGCTAATAGACACGATTCTGACTATATTGAATCCATGCAGTGCAAATTCCTGAATCCTAAGTCAGATCATGCCAAAAGCATTTCCCATGACCCCCTTTTGGGAATCTCAGGGAAATGCAGGGGCGGTGTTTCCCTTTTGGGGGTGACTCCTGGGTTCCCCCTTCCAAAAAGGGGGACTCTTGGGTGTCCTCACGATTTATGCCCAATGGTCTTAGAAAATGTCAATTAAATAATCAAAACCCTAAAGTGATGGTGAATATTTATTTCATGCTTTGGTTGCTCATGTTTGTGACTTGTCAATGTTTTCTATACATTAATTATTTTTAAGGATTTTGGACAGGCTCTGCTATCTAGAGGACCCCAACATTTCCCATAATGTTCCCTAAAATATGGGCTATGTTTGTCTCCATACGTCCCCTGATGCATTTCCCTTGTTTCTATGTGCCCTTGTTGCGGATACTTGGTGGAACTATTGTTGTTTTCTAATGCAAAACAGCAACAAAGATCCTAATTAACTTCCAAGCTGGTGATTGCGTATGTATGCCGAGGAAAAGTCACCTTTAACCCATTTCAATCTAAACATGAAGCATATTAGTGTGCTTTTCCCTGGAATTGCCATTACACCTTAAAAACTAGAAGTAAGAGACAGGAGAGACAGACTCAAAAACTGGACTACAACTTTCAAGAGACACAAATACGTGCTTATTCCTAAACACTCTACACTGAGTGATTGAAAATGCGGAGATTACCTTAGCTGGCAACTGCCTAGACAGAAATATTTGGCCACATCAGACCCACAGCCATGAAACAGAAATTTCTTCTTATCATTCAGCCTGACTTGAATCGTCAGCATTGACTGGAAGACATTCCTGGATATGTGAAAAGTATTTGCTTGGGCAGACATGCCCCTTCTCTGTTGCGTAACTGTACCTTTCATTGAGACATGGAATTGGTGGAAATGAAACAGTCTCTGTTCCATTTTGCTTCTGTACATTCAGCACTCTACCAGGGTGTAAAATTTCAGACCCCAACCCAGTTTCAATCTCGCTGATTTTTCAGCCAATGTTTAATGCCCAAACCCAGTTTCAATCTCGCTGATTTTTCAGCCAATGTTTAATGCCCAAACCCAGTTTTATAACAGCAAATAAAACTCAGCAGAAAATAATTTCAAAACTGAAACATGAGGATTCTGAACATTGTTTATAATGCAGAAATAAAATATCAGCAGCACATAAAACTCAGAAAATTATTGACACAAAGATTTTCGGTCTAACAGCGACCCTGGAAAAACCCACAAGGGGAAAACCAGTGAGAGAGAGCTTTTTATTATTTGTGAGCTTCAGAGAAATTTCTTTTTATAGCATATTCATCTTCAGAAATTACACAAACTTATCTCATACTTTCTTCTGCAAAAATCCTTCTGAACAGTCCTGGGAAAGCTTCTCGATTTCTGTGCCAGAAATCCATACAATTGTACAGCTGTCCCAGCAATAAATGCTGTACGGACTGTCTCGGTTTCTGTGCCAAATTTCTGTTCAGAATGTACGGAATATGCAGCAGGAACAGCTCCTCGAAAACCATGCCTCTTCTTCTCGAAAACAGTGACAAAACCAGAATTGTACAACCCTCGATATTCATGCCAAAATCTGTATGGACTGTACGGAATTTCACCCAGAAATTAATAACAGCAGGTGCCTCAATTTCTGTGCCAATAAATTCTTGTATGGCAGCCTTGGGATGTGTGCCAAACTTCTCATAAATGTTTCTGCTGTCTCCCTCGATTTCTGTGTATAATAAATGGCTATATGGCCTCTAGAAATCCATACCGTATGGACTGCATTCAATGCTGTACTCTGCCTTGAAACTCGTGCTAGCATGCTGCCTTGGGATGCACGCCCAGCTCTGCAAATGCCGCCTCTTCTCAAGCTCGACCTCTCTCTTGCTCTCCAAAAGATGAGTGAACAACAACCCTAGCTAGGGTGCACCCTCCTACCCTAATCGACCTCATAAGGTAGGTGAGGAGTTTCTTAATCCAACGGTTGAGAGTGGATTAGATGAGTGGATGAGATTGAGTGTCTCTTCACTCACCCTCACTAAAGTCATAAAGTCACCTTTTAATTTGCATCTCACAAATTAAATGACTAGGGCCCACATTAGGCACTTTCTCACCCCTTAGGCGCCTAGGGATGAGAAACACTTGCCTAGGTACTTTTTAATTAAAATTTTAACACAGGGATGGAAATAGCTTTATTCACTGTACCATCTGCTGGTCCATTATGATTCCTTAACACATGTATGATACTATGATGTTGGCAGATCAGAATTGCTCCAGGATAAGATGTAACCCATTGATTATTATGTTTATCACTGGAGTTGTAATGGCATACCTTCCTATTTGAGCGTCAACTATCACCTGTGAATTCTAATACATCTATTTCACATTCCCAGTGAATTTTGAAATGATTTCTAGGCCCTTTAAGGCTCCTAGAGCTTCTACCATATTGCTAGTTCTGGAGCCTAAATTCGAGGTGAACTAGTAGAGTTTTTAACTTGGGAAGATGATTGTAAGTGAACAAACTTTCCAGAGGATTAATCTCGTGGTTATGCCTCATTCTGTTTTTAAGAGAGGTTTTCCCATTAACAATCTGTGATATGCATTGTCCCACGCCGAGAAAATTTGATCCAACATCCTTGTCTCTGAGTGTGAGAAGGTTCCTGTCCTGTAATAGTGAACTCCAAACTGAATTTGTGAATTTAAATTCTAGAAATAAATGGCTTGATGATTCACTCTGCCTTTCATAATACACACCATGAAGTTCTCAAGATTCCACTTTTCATAAGGTTATCAGCTGTTAATAACTTGTTATGGGATAAAATCCAAAAGAAGAAATTTACCTTGGGGATGGAATATGAGACCCATATCTTTTGCCACCTTGTTTCCTGTGGCAAGGCTTGATCATCCCAACTCATAAGGGATATCCTTCTTTTACAGTGTAACTACCAGAGTTATTTCCTCATGAGACATGGTCTCTTCCTTTTGCTTTGACTGGAGCAGCTCCACTCAAGGCTGATATTAGATCTAACCAGAGCTGAGATTGGTGGGGGGAGATCCGAGGAGGTAGTCTTCAATTCTTTCATAGAGAGAGAGATAGAGAATCGAGATCTCCTTCCATTCAGAGATATCAGTAAGAGTCTAGAGAGTGTATGCTTTGACCATTTAGCCACTCTATCAAAGGGAGCAGATTTGCTTTTAGGCTGAGAGGAGGTCTGCCCTAGATCATATATCATCTGGTCACTAACAGGAATCCAGCAGGGTTAGATTTTATTAGAGAAAGGCTTATTGATATGGATCTACATATCTTGGACCTTCCTGTCAGGGGCAAACAGTGGACAGTTTTATGTCTCTGAATTTTTGGAAGTATATCCTCATTAAGACCTTCCACCATGAAACTTTGCACCCATTGTAATATTCATTGAAGAGGATCTTTTATCCATATCAACCCTTGGAGCAACTGGATATATAACCTTTACCCATGTTATCGGAGTGAATTTCTTCTTTCCTTTTGTTTTGCTGCCCCCTTTTCCATAGAAAGCTTTTGATTAGCTTGCTCATTTCATTAAGAGTTCCTATTGATGCTGCCAGTGGTGAAAACATATACAAAGGAAGAGCTATAATAATGTGGATTTTATCAAGATTTGTCTTGCCAGAGTATTAAATCCCTGCACCCCCCAAGCCTCAACCTTCCTTTTCATTTTGTCTAGAATTGGGAGCCAATCTTTGATCTCCAATCTTTCTGAGGCTATAGGGACTCCCAAGTACATTAGAGAGCTCCATTTAGACTTATATGGAATAGAGAATGCTTGTAGAGGAATCATTTGAGATCCTTAATCCTGGAAGCTTAAGATCCTTAATCCTAGAAATCTAAGGCCATCACCTGAAGGTGGGT
Source organism: Picea sitchensis (assembly GCA_010110895.2). NCBI lineage: Eukaryota > Viridiplantae > Streptophyta > Pinopsida > Pinales > Pinaceae > Picea > Picea sitchensis. Next base: position 53,866 of record SNQJ01S0054503.1, on the reverse strand, counting down.
TGGGATGTCATCTACGGGACTCAATGACCTTGATGGTTCTAATGATTCTATGGTTCTACCTTTAGGTTGTAAAAGTGGATAGGGGACATCCTTGCCTAATACCATAGGAGGGTTTGAATAAGCCATTTGATCTCTTATCAACAAGAGGGGCAATCCAGGGGAAAGAAATACAAGGTTTGACCCAATTTGAAGGTCTCCTATCAAAGCCAATCTTGGATCACTTGCAGCCAGGAGTGGTTAACACTCTCGAAGGTGCTGGCCATATCAAGCTTAATCGCCATGTCTTGCCTTTTGGAATTTTTGCTGGAAGAATTGCTTCTTGGGCTATTATAATATTTTACTTATGGATCTCTTCCAAGACAGAAACCCCTACTCATCCAAAATTATGTTGGACAATAGCTTTTTGATTCTGGAGTCTATGACCTTTGAAAATACCTTATAGGACACATTGCAAAGAGAGATAGGCCTGAATATTGAAAAGGGGGCCAAGTTAGTCTACTTTGGGATGTGAGCTTAGAAAGTGGAATTTATTCCTTTGCCTAGCGTTCCTTCTCTTTAGTAATCCTTAACCATATTGACAATATGTAGTTTAAGATACTTGATAGAACTTGGCTGAAAAACCATCAGGCCCCAGGGCTTTGTCAGGGGGAAATGAGAAAATTTCCTGGACTTCTTCTTCTGAAATTGGCTTGAGAAGAAAGAGGTTATCTTCTTCCTTAACTATCTCAAACCCTAACTCTGGGATTTCTATCACGTCCTTCTCGTCCAGGACTTTCCAACCTCTGCCTCCATGCTCAAAACTGAGCTCAGAATTGGCACATATACCTCTCCCAAGTCTTCCGGAGTGCCAAGCCTCTGGACTGTGTGATTCTTACGCCACGCGTCCACAGAACATCAATCATTTTGATTTACTTCGGGACTCTATGCTTCGGCGAATTCCAAAGTACTCAGAAACGCAAACCTCTGAAGTGCGATCCTTCCAGAGTGTCAGATCTCCTGACATGCGTCCTCCACTACTAACGATTACGATGAACTCCGACGCTTCAACCTTCGGGAGTTCTCGACTCTCGCAACAAGCCTTCCTCTGGAGTGACAGATCTTCTGACACCTGTCTTCTGAGATTGACGACTCAGGTGAACTCCAGTCTCCGGGCCTTCGGGAGTTCTTGTTCCACTTTTCTCTGAAGGGGCTATCCTCCTAAGTAACAGATCACACGCCACACGTCCCCAAACGATGGACAGTTGAGATCCTCTCCGTTAGTCCAAGCTTCCACCAAGCTTCAAATCCTCCGGAGAGGCTGTCCTCCGGAGTTAACGATATATTGACACGCATCCCGGTTGATGGACGATTTAGATCTCCCTCGGCTTCCTGCGACTTCAGGAGTCTTCAACCTTTTACACCTGCTTCCTTCTGGTGTGTTGAACCTCCGAAGTATAGGATTTGGTGCCATGTCTCCCGGCGCCAACGGCTAGGGTGGACTTCGACACTTCGGGCCTTTTGGACTCTCTATGATACTACACCCCGAATCCTCCGGAGTCCCGAAGTTCCGGTCACTTCACCAACCACTTTGGCTAGGCGGGCACGTACCACAGGCTGACACGTGGAAGGGCCAAGGGTGACACACACCCTCATCAATGGGTGACACGTGTCATGCTCCAATATGTATATAGGGTATGTGATACACACAAATCCAGGTGACATGTGGCACATCTATCGTGGGTCCACATTGTTGGTTGTGGAGCCTGATTATGTTCTTGATTCAGAGATCCTTGCTTTCAGCCATGTTTATACCCCATGAAGACTTTACACCCCAAAAGTATGTACACTCTTCCACGCGGGGGAGTGCAGAGGGGGGTACTCCCTTGCGGGGTC
>SNQJ01S0054503.1:29641-43282 GCA_010110895.2 Picea sitchensis | reverse complement strand
AAATTGCCTTGTAAATGTATATTGTAATTTCATTGTAAATCTGGACCGTTCATTATAAGGTCGTAGATCTAACGGTAGAAATTATGTTAGGGTTTTTTGCCCTAGAAGGCAACCCTCTGTTACGAGGGAAATGTATTGCGGCTATGCATTATGGCGAGTATTGTATTCTGAGAGAGGAGACTGTGAGAGAAAGAAGAGGAAGTTACATCGAGTTTTGCTGTAGGTTGTATCCCTTCATTTGTTGGATAATAATAAAGGAAGGACCTGGCAATTTCTCTGGTGGATGTAGCCCACACTGGGTGAACCACGTAAATCTGTCTCTATTTTCTGTGTTTTGTTTCCGCATTTGTTTTATTTTATTGCTCCGCGGTCCTGTTTTTCTAACACACGTCACCCTGGTGACGTCGGTTTGCCACGTCACCCAGACTGACAACCTTCTAACATTCCTCAGATCTCATGGTCGAGATCTGACCACGTAGATCCATAGATCCACGGGTCACATTACTTCGTGACTCCGGCCTTCGGGAGTTTTGCGATGCAAACTCCTCTTTTCCCTCGGAGTTGGTTAGCGTTGGGCTGACTAGAGCCTAGATTTGACGGTTAGGAAAAGTCTCGAAGCATCCTCGAATCGACGGCTCACGTCACTTCGGGCTTCAGAGCTTATCGACACACCACACCTCAAATTCCCCGGAGTGCTCAGTCTTCGGACTCGAGGATCTAGCGCCATGCGTCCCCTATATATCGACGACTGAGAGGGATCTCGAAGAATTCGAGGATCGACGGTCCTTGTTACTTCGCGACTCTGGCTTTCGGGGATTTTGACGTTACTACACTCCTGTCCTCCTGAAGCGGTCAACGTCGGGCTGACTACATCGTAAATCCGACGGCTAGGAAAGTACTCGAAGGATCCCTAGATCTACGGTCCTGGTTACTTCACGGCTCCGACCTTCAGGGGTTTTGGTGTTACTGCCACTTCGTTCTCTCGAAGCAGGACTTCGTTGAAGTACCGTGTGCGAGTCCCTCCTCCTGAGTGATCGGATGGTAGGTGGGGCTCCTAACGATCTTCCCCAAATCTACGTCTCTCCTTTACTTCGTAACTTCAGTGTTCGGGGAGTTTGATGCTATGGCATCTCCATTCTTCCGAAGTGGTACTCCGTCGAAGTCCCCTCAGCGTAGATCTAACGACTGAGGGAACCCTTGGACATTCTTGATCGGTGGCTCGTGCTACTTCGCGATGGGGAGTTGGATCAAGTTTAATTTGTAAGATAGGTTCTTCTAACCACTAGGGAAACCACCCAACACCGGTCAACCTTACAGGTAACTGTGACTCTCGGTCACCTTCGATCGGTTTGTGACTATTTGGGTCGACAATACTCCGAAGTCGCGGACTTCCGGAGTTTCGAAGCCATAAGGACTTAGCTCCCTTAGGCTTAGCACAGGGTTCCTGGGTGTTGGTCACATGGGTCCTTCTAAACTCTCGCGAGTTAAACACATCTTCTTCATCATGAACTTGCTAAGGACTTGGGCATGATGTCCCGATTGCACAGCAAGGAGTCTGAAGGAGATATCCTCTTCAGACCGACAGGGTCAGATTGATGCAATGCTTTCTATCCCAGCCCTCCTACAGGTTTACGTCCCAAGACGCCTCAAAGGCTAAATTGGGGCATATAGACAATCAATCAGAAACATAAGTCCACAAGAAGGTAAATGCATACACATAACTTGACCATTCAATACATAAACCATTCATAGATAGATAAATACATGCATTCAGCCATTATTCCATTTCAATGCACAAAGTATGAAAACACTTATCAGAACCAGACGGCGTGATGCGACTGCTAAAAGGGGTGCCTGTTTCCACCCAACCATATGCTCAGTCACTCCTAACGGATTTACCACTGGGCACCCCCGAGCTAGACCACGATGCTCTGAGATAGAATCCTTTCTTCTGGCTCAACAACAATTAGGGACGAAGGTTACTCTCCTCCTCCCGACTTAGTGACAATTAGGGATGGAGGTTACTCTCTTCCTCCCACAAGATCTTGGCAGTGGGCTTTCTCTATACCAAGCAAGGAGGCCTGCCTGAGTACTTCCTTAGTCACTCAACACCCTCGTTTATCAGCTTGTATCATAACCCTGCTAGCCACATCCTGCGACCAGAACACGCTCGTTCCTCAGTTCTTCCTCGAACTCGAGAGCTCAACTCTCTCGTCTCTGCATTCTTCACAGGTCTTCCTCTGCCCACCACGCCTTCCTTTCTTGCCTTCCTCAACAAGAAAGGACCATTCTTGCTTCAAGTCTAGGGGAATTGCCAAAAGTGGGAGGGGAATGAATGTCCTAGAGATTGTACAGGTCCTTCATCACCTAAAATTTGCCGCTTTGGGTCACCGTTTTTTTCAAGATGTGTTAGAATTATAGGGAAAATGAAAGCAGTAATATCATTTTAAATTTGATCACTTCTGTAAATAAAGATCAGCACTTAAAACAAAAATTCTGAAGTAGATTAAGTACAGAAAATATAAATCTGAACATGCTAAGGAGAACCAATATTTAACTAGGACTGATCATAAACAGAAGAAAATATTTCTGAATATTGACTTGAAATAGATGCAGATGTAAACATTAGCAAAACTAGATCTGAACTTTACCTTAGCAAAAACAATTAATAAGAGTACCTGATGTGTAGCTATCCTCTTTCTTTATGCTCAGAAAAGCTATGAAGGTCATAGATCAAACCCTCAAGGGTTTGATCTCATAAAGATCTTAAGTGAACAGTTTTCCAAGAAGAACTCAAGAATAATCAGCAAGAGTAAGACTGATATCAAAACCCAAAGACCAAAAACTCACTGCTGAAGCAAACCCCAAACAGCGAAACAAAACTGTCAAAACAAGGAGGGCTGATATACTAAGTAGAGACCCTAAGATTGAAGCTTAGGGCTGTCCTATCAGTCCCTAGAAGGCTGAGATAACTATGGCACAAGGAAGGGAGGATGGCAGCCAAGGAAGGGAGGACTGCAGCTTAGAAGCAGAGAAAAGAGGGGCCGCGGCACCCTTCACCAGCAAACAGAAGTAGGTCGAACTTTACATCAGCACAAGGATGCCTCAAATCAGCAAGAGGAGACTCACATCCAAGCAGCAGAGTTCTACACCAGCAATATACCAAAACCCCAAGGAGGCCGCACCCTTAAAATCCAAGAGCAAGTCCACCACCAAACAAAAGACCAAACTGAGGTAGCCGCAGCAAATCAGACCAAGAGATGAGTGTGTGGAATGAATGAACAAAGAGGCCGTACCTAACAGTAAAAGAAGAGAAGCCTTCAAGGATGCCGCACCTAAACACACCTTAAAAAAAAAACACTGAACTGAACAAGGAGGCCGTCCCAAAATTTCAGACCAAGAGAAGTGTAGGTGTGAGAATGTAATGAGAGAGTGAGGGGTGAGGTTCCTTTTATAGTACAGGAAGGTTTAGGGTTAGGTTTAATTAAAAACCTAATAATTAAAATAAAAATAATAAAAGATAATTAATAATTAATTAATATTTTTAATTAATAAACATATTAATTAAAAGTCAATTAATTCAAAGTAACTAAAGAAGACCAACACCACATTAATCAAGAAGGGGAACGAAGCTCAAGCAAGAGGAGGCTACAAGACAAATTCAAAGGGGTCTTCTTCAATGACAAACTGTCCAAATAAGTCTCCTGATAACTTATAAGCTTTTATCATCCCTGCATAAGAGGAAACATCAATGATGTGGTCGTGTCCATCTTTGTAGCTGCTCTTAGGTCTCATGGACCATCCCGGGAGAGAAGAAGAAGATCACACATCATCACATCTTGGTACTCAACCAAGAACCACCTGGTCCCATACCAGGTTACCCCCGAACACATCTGGGGGCCCTAAAACACATCTGGGGTCTTATCCACCAAGGTACAAGACTAAGGATCAACCCAAGTGTTAAGCAAGGATTCCCTGGAACACATCTAGGGGCCCTAGAACACATCTAGGGACTTATTGCTTGGTCCTTGACCAAGAACCCCAACAATACACTAGGGCCCCTCACTAGGGTCTTTTGCCATGGCTCTAACTGCTTGGTCCCAAACCAAGAAACCCTTGGAGTGTATTGGGTGCCCTAGATCTCAGCTAGGGTCTTTTCCATCCTCCGGAGAATGGCTCTTGCAGCTGCATTAAATTCAACAAGATGATCATCCTTTGCTTCCTGACGTGGATGGGCGTGACTAAACTCGAGATCTCTACATCCTCCAGTTCCTGAATTTCTGTTTCGACTCATACTCCGGAGACTTGAGCTGCTGGGTCTTCCAAGTTCTGAGTGCGGAGAGATTTGATTCCTCTGCTTCTCATTGTTAAGAGCCTCGTGTTTGTTTTGGATCTTTAATGGATCCTTTTTCTTTTCTTTTTGGCTCTTAATCTTTTTCTTTTTAAGGTTTGACACCACCTTGAAATGTGGTCCATATTCTTAATGAGCTGGCTGCACTCGAGGTTTTGTTGGTTCCTTTTTTGGGCAATCTTTGGCAAAATGGTCATATTCATTGCAGAAATTGCACATAAAGGGGATTTGTTTGTAATCCAACTTTTGAACATGAATCCAGTCCTTGATTTGGATTTCTATTGATTCTGGTAAGCCTTTCTCCAAATTCACTTGAATGCAGATTCTTGCATAGGATTTGTCAATGTATTTTCATAAGGAGTCCCAATCTCAGCTAGGTTGACTTATCCAATATGTTGGGGAAATGGGAGACGGATCCAAACTATGGCCGCATTTGGGATTTCATCTTCTAGATCGAAGTCCAGGGACCAGTTAGGTACAACCCATTTTCCCTTGAATTCAAGCTTCCATTAATTTTGGACTCAGCCATGTTTCATTGAACTTGCCAATCAACACGTTTTCTGTGAAAAACAGAGCCTTGGACAAGGGGGCATCCAACTTGACAATAAGCGACATTGAACCTACCCTTTTTTTGACAAACCTTGAATGGCAGGACTGTCTCTAGAAGTCTTTGATTTCTTGTTGCTTCATCAGCCAACACTTTGAAGGCTGCAGCTGCATGGGAGAAGGGATGAGAAAGGGGAGGGGGAAAGGGAGCTTAGCTCCTTCTCCATCGGTGCCACGAGGAGCCAGAACAGAAATCCCCAGACAAGGAAAAATTCGAAGAGAAAAGGGCAATGTGTTCTCCCATAAGAGGTAAGGGCAGTCTTTATGAGCCCCCCCCCTGGATGTCAATTGCAATTATAGATATTCAGAAATGAAGGGCTTTATCTTGAAATATGAAATCCAATATGATGCCATGAAATCATTTTATGTTTGTCCAAATCTCTCTGTGGGGAATTTGTGTTGTAACCAAACATGAAAATTTACAGTCAAAAGAAATGCAGAAGTAACTTTTGCCCATTGGAAATAATCTCAGATACGGGCAGAAAGTACTTTTGCACTGTAGGATCTGTGTCCCATACCAGTGCTACTATGCTTGAGATTAAATATAAAACACATATAAATATGCTTGAGAGTGAGATTAAAGAGGCTGTGGTCATGGATTAGAGATTATTGCAGAAATTCAAGCAGGATTTGATGTGTCTTAATTTTGTGTTATGAACCTTCAGTTAGCTGTCCATAATTGGAGGTTACATTGAAAATCTAAGCCTGGACTTGGATATTGGAATTGTTAGATCTTGGTCTGTATTTACATTTGCAGGGGAGGCATGTAGGATTACAGTTAAAAGCATATCAAATTCCTTTTTGGGGAGTTTTTGTTGCCAATATTTTTTAATTTTGTTGTAATGTCGTGGTTCACTTCATATATAAATATTGTAGTTAAATATTGAAAAATGACAAAATGGAAGACATAATGCATTCTTTAAGCACCATGAGTTCAGAGCTTCAAACAGAAATCTTTATACTCATCACAGAAGGAATGAACTATCTGCATATGATATCAGCCCAACAGTTGCAAAAGCTTCTAGTCACAAAAATGTAATGACACTGCTAATTATATAGGTGTCATCCAAAGACTTGAAGACTAAATGTGCTTGTGTATTTGTCCAATCTCTTTGGCCAAGTACTTGTATTGTCCAGATATTGTTAAATTTGTATTATTTGCAAACCTCTAGCTTACAAGGATTGAATGCCAAAGTTTTGTTGCATTGTGTTTTATGCTGCAGCCTGCAAGGTGTTGAACTTTAGTGAATTTGCTAAGGGTGTTTGCTCTTCCTCTACATTTGGATCTGTGGCCTGCATCCATTTCCTTTATGATCTTGTTAGCCTTATGTGTGGGGGCAACCACCCTCTTATTTTATTTATGGTTTCACTCTGTTACCTTTAAGATCCTGGTAGGTTTTTGAGGATGCAGCTCCTCCATGAATTATTAATTCCATAAGGCAATTGGAGTTCATGAACCATTTGAGCTTGGATTCCTAATTAGCATAATTCTATTTGAAGTACTATGATGTTCATTTATGATCTAGCTAGTCACCTTGTAAGAGAGCAAATAAACATAAAGCTATGTTGTCTTTATTCCACACTGTAGAGTGTCTGTAAGGCTCCTCTAATGGTTGGAATTTTTGAGAGAACATATATTGGATGTAACCCTTTCATTAGGCTAGAGAAATGACCCCAAGTCTATTCCCTTAAGGATTAAAATATAATTTCTTAAAGATTTTAGCAAGTGTTATAGCACACATTTATCAAGCATCAATTTATTTTTATCTTTGAAATTGAGTTTTCTCTGTAAGTTCCAACCACATTTGCTGTCTTTTGTATCTTGGCAAGTAACAATCCCTTTTCTCAAGGATTTTTGGGCATGGAATCCTTAGTTGTATGTCAAAAATGGACAGTGAAAGCTGCAAATGATGTGATCAGTGTTTGAAAAACTATGTTGCCCTGTTATGTGTTTTTGAAGACTGGAGCTTATAACCTTGAATTTAAGATGTTATCATAAGGGGCGAGTTTCCTTAAATTGCGACTGCTTGATTCAAAACATTTCAAGTCTTTTAAGTGCCTTGCTGACCTATTTGGAGTAGAGGATGGTTCAGTGTATGGACATTTTCACTCCTAGCACCGGGTTTTGGGTCATCATGTCTCTTAACTGTATATTAGTAAATTTAGTTGTCTGCCAAAAATGGACAATGAAAGCTGCAAATAATGTAATCAGTATTTGAAAGACCATGTTGCCCTGTTATGTGTTTTTGAGGACTGGAGCTTATAAGCTTGAATTTAAGATGTTATCATAAGGGGTGAGTTTCCTCAAAATATGACTGCTTGATTCAAAACATTTGAAGTCTTTGAACTGTCTTGCTGACCTATTTGGATTAGAGGATGGTTCACAATGTATGGACATTTTCACACCTAGCCCTGGGTTTGGGGTCATCATGTCTCTTAACTGTATATCTGTATATTAGTAAATTTCATCTAGCTAGCTGAGATGATCCATAGCAAGAGTGGCTACGCAAGGGGATTGCCAGTATCCTGGTAACAATATCAAGATTTGTCAGTTTTCTCATCTGCATGGTGGTATTTGAGCATCCCACAAAAGATTGGATTGTAGTGATGATGTGTCCCCACGAGTTATGCGATTGTCTTGAAGGTAAGCAAGGAGTACTCTCTAAATTGCCATTTTGATAATTTCCTAGCTGAACTTTCTGTTGCTTGGAGAACTTTCTCTCATGTTGCTAAAACTAGCTTGGTGGGTAGTGAGGTGTTCCCCAGCATTAACTGCAAACATAAAGCTCTGCATCTAGAGATGCAAATAATTACTGCCTGTGTTTACTTTAGAACTTATGGATTTGACTGTGATTATTGTTAATTTCATACAGGAAGTTGAAGAGCCACAAACTAGGAGAAATTTGGCTGTGTACTGGGAAGCCCTGCCATCCAGTAGTAACTTAGGTGGTACCCATCCCTGGGAAGCAAGCTTTCATTGTTCTGGAGTGCTAGCTGTTCTTGACAGATGTTGAATTCACTTGTATATGCCACTTGTTCAAAGGAATTGGCTAGTTGACTTTGTACAAAGAACATGATACCTGAATCAATTAAGAATTGACTATGATTTGAAGTTTGGGTCAAGGATATTATTGGAAATTGCATGCTTTAATTGTGGTGCTTGGTGGATTTTCCATAGCGATGTTGGTGGGAGAAACTAAATTAGGAGTATTAGGACCATTTATTATTTACATTCAGATATTACTATTCGTGTGAAAGGGCACAATAAAATTACATGTAGTAAGCTCTCACCCTGTACTATGTATCCAGTTATAATGAAAATATATTGTTTTGATATTTTTTGGCAGTGGTTTCACTTCTTGCTTATGTTATTTGCGTGTTCTTGTTGATAGCTTTGTGATAGAGGAGAGCTCTTGTATGTTTTAACTCTGTAAGGTGAATGCTTACTGACATTAACAAAACATTTAAGTGCTTTGCTTAAGCTTAGACTGGGAGCATATTCTGCAGCCCATCAAACATTTGGATTATGGTGGTTGGTGTTGAGAGTTTCCCTGTGTTGAACAGTGATTGCAGATTTGTTCAAATCGTGAAGAGAAAATCTGATCTAGCATTTTAAAAAAGATGCAGGGATACAGGGGTGGTTCCCGTTTGTGTTAGAATAGAATACAGGTTGTGTAACAACATAAATGAACATATATTTCACAGAGCCAGCATGTCTTTAGTCTACAATGAAATCTGTAGAACCAGATTTAATCTGGATGACATATCACAGGAATTGTTGGATCTGCACATGGAACTAGCTAATAAATTCGAATTGACTCTGTGGGCAAGAATAGATGCTTGCTCAGCCCTGAAAGCAGTCAACCTAGAGGAAAATATGATAAAAAAAATGTAACAAATTTGCTTGTTTGGGTAAAAATCAGAACGAAGTCTCAGCCCAGGAAAGAGGATGAAGTCGGCCAGAATTTGACAGAAACCATAGAATGATGATCCCTCACACAGATAGGAATAATTACATAGGGAATGAGACATGCCGTGGGGGAATTAGACAATGTACCCGACTTGATAGTGAAGTGCAACCAGAGGTTCCATTATCCAAGTATGAAAATCACAATGGATGTGCTAGCAGTGTAGATGGTAGTTAGTTTTGATGTAGTTTCTCTATTCATGAAAATCCCTATCAAAGGTGCAATGGATATTATCAATAAGATTATACTAGGGAACAACAAAGTTTGGTTGAGATAGCTCTGAAATCAACAGTTTTTAATTTCCCTAATTTGTTCATGTAGGATTTTGAGAGCAAAGCCCTTGCTTGTTCCCTCTACAATCCAAGATGTTGATTAGTTCGTTGAAGATACCTTTGTTGTTAGATCCCATGGGTGTGAGAACTTGGACGAATTTGTTGACCACCTCCATAGAGAATCCAAGCACACAAAATCTACCATGGAGGTTGAAGTTGATGGTAGCTTGCCCTTTCTAGATGTTTAGAGTAAAAGAGACGGATGGGTTTATGGTGCCCCATGTTTTCAGAAAAAAACAAATCATATTGAACCGACCTCTTGCGGAGTTTGACCACCATTTTCCTTGGAAACATGGGATTCTCAACACTTTAACAACCAAAACCTTCAGAATCTTAGATAAAGATTATTTGGAGGAAAAAATTGTATCTCCTCAAGGTCTTTAAAGAAAATGGTTATAAGGAAAATCATGGGATCAAGGTCTTTCAAAATGCTAGTAGAGGGAGGAACAAAGACCATTGAGGAGGGTGTGTCCAAAGTATTCTTGCCCTACATCCAAAGGACTACGAACACAATTGCTTTAGTTTTGAAAATGAAAAACATTGAGGCAACTTTCAAACCCCCAATCACAATTAGAAACTCTCTCAAGTTTGTTAAGGACTCTTCTACAGATCATGTGAATAAAAAATGCGTTTACATGATTCTTTGCTCACGTGGAAAACCTAATGTGGGTGAAATTTGTTATTTCATCAAGATTAGAATACAAGAATACATAGTTGATATTAATCACAATTATGTTCTCTGTTTGCATTGATTAAATACTTGGATAAGACAAAACATCTTATTCGCATCAAGAAAGCCAAAATATTGGCTAAGATTCATCATTATCACAATACAAAATTGAGAAGCAATCGAGATTGAAAAGTGACCAAATAATCATAATAGAGACTATGGTTGTAAGATCAACATTATCAACTATGGAAGTTGTTATATTCTCCTCTTTGTTTTTAAAAAATAAATAAATTTAATATTTCATCAAGCTCTGCAGTCCTCAAGATCTAATAATTTGCAATGCTCTAATGAAGTGGTCAAAATCCAATCAAATGATTTGTATTCATGGGCTTGGTAGTAGTGGTAAATTCTGTGATCTCTGTGATATCCTCTTATATAACCAAATGGTAAATTTTGACATCTTAATCAACCTTGAGCCCGATCATAGACTTTTAACCCTAAGTAAAAAATTCGTCATGCACAAAGGCTCCATTGAAAATAATTATGATAACCAAAGCACTTAATCTTCACCAAAGATAATGTTGATCCTTTTATATAGACTTAAATAACAGTTAGATTTCCTATTAAATAAGGACAATATTGAATACTTCTATCATAATTTCATAACAACCCTCTCTACATCCATTAATAAGTTTTCTATCGACTTGATGTATAAAAAGAAAAATAGAATCAACCCTTATGTTAAAGAATGGAAGATTGCTATAAAAGCTATTAGGGATGTCTCTAGTGAGTCTTCAATATCTGACAATATAAATAGGTACAAAGCCCTAATTAAAAGGAAAAAAGACAATATATAAATAGGAAGTACAAGATGTTTTGTGCTTATCTAAGCTAGATTCAATTCTTTTTTTGAGGCAAATTATCACTCATAAAACTAAAGAAACCAATGTGATTCATTTGAGAGATTGGAATTGTTACCTTAAAAATCTTTACGCGTAAGGCTTCCCTAAACCTTGACCCAAAGCTTAATTATATTTATTTCAAAAAGTGGGGATTAAAAAAATCCCTCTAATTATAGGAGCATTATGATTAGCGCTCTTTTATCTAAGTTTTAGGGAATTATATTGGGAAAGAAGATCAATGTATGGCTAGAAAGTCACATAAAAAAAGCTAAAGGCCAGGATGGATGTAGTAACTATCATTCAACTGTGGACCATCTTGTAATGTTTAGGATCATCATGGACACATTGCCTCGGATTAACCTTTGGAATAAACTAGAAGAACTAAAAGTTAAAAGTTGAGTGCTATTGCAATAAGGTTGTACGAGAATACCCTTTTTGTCATATACATTGACAAGTTAGAGGGTTGTTTGGAAGACGTAGGTTGTTGATTTGACTCTCGCTGGTATAGTCATTATCATCATTTACGTTGATGATATTGTTCTCATGGTGAGGAGTCCCTATGATCTTGACAAGCAATTAAAATTTTTCAGGGATTACTTCTCTAGTATAGGTGTGATTGTTACAAAGGTTATGGTAATTAAATCCAAAAGATCACTTATGCTAATTTCGTGTATGACAACAACTTGGAGGAAATGACTTCATAATTATCTCGGAATTGATCTTTATCACAAGCTCCACTGGAACTATAGCATTGAGAAAAAGACAAATGGAGGGTGGAAAGCTTTTTATGGGCTTGAAAACAATTGTAAAACAATGGATCTAAAGTTCCCCCCCATTGAGGACACGACTATGACTAGGTACCTAATGGACAAGATTGGTAAACAACATAGAAGACAAGAGGCTTCCTAAGATTGCTTGAAACTCCATCCAAAACCACTTGTGGCTCACGTGAGGTTGACATAAAAATGCCAAGTCTTGGCTAAATCATTGGGGTACACAGGGAGAGGTCACTAATATTTAGCATATTATTGCATCTAAGAAATAGAGTATAGGAGGAAATTAAGATATTATAAGGAGGTGATCGACCCTAATCTAGAAGATCAAAAGTATCTTTTTGTTTTGACTAGTGTAAAGAAAATAATGAATTTTGTCATAATAAAGATAAACTCTCACGAACTTTATAATGAAACAGTGTGTTGGAGAATCCCTGAATTCCTAAAACATCGTGGGTTGATAGAATTTGTCATCTTTGTGACACTAAGAGGGTTGAAGATGAAAAACACTTTTTTTGAAATTGTCTTGTACATTAAATCACAATTTCAGAATATTCATTATAATATCGACGACTTTAACCTTTTCATTCATCAAAACTATATGGTGTGAATGTTAACCATCCTCCTCATCTAAAATAACTATATAGCTATATATTCTAGTAATAGCTAATTTAACCATTTACTATATATATATATATATATTTGTAAATAAAAGTGGATCCTTATATTAATGTCAAATCGCCTATCTGCCTACACAAAGTTTGAATAGTGATATGCAACCTTTCGCTTGAGCCAGCTAAAGGAAGCGCTGCTCATAACAAAATTGCATAGCCAATCCATCTAGCTAATTTGACCTATTAAATCTCTTCTGCATTCTAGCTTCTCCCATTTCGGTGCTCTGACTCCTTTCCACAAGGCCCTCTCAAGCGAGCCCTCGGACTTAGAGCTGGCGCTTATCCCAAATGAAGATTCGGGACTGCGTCCTTCGACGAATTCAACTACAGCTGCAACGGATTCCTTGAAAACCTCGAGTTTCGAGATTCGAGAATCGACGGTTCTCGCCCGTTTAACCATCGACGACTGCGATTCCCTATTGACTTCAGCTTTCAGGAACTTTGAGTCGCGAACTGGCGAACTTGCGAGCTCGCGAACTGGCGCGTGAATCGACTGTTCTCGTGCAACCAACATCCAACTGCTGCGATCCCCTTCGGACTTCGACATTCGGGAATCTAGAGTGTTCCAGCTCCTCATACATTGATCTTCGAATCATGAACTCGCTAACTGGAGCGAGAATCGACGGTTCTCGTGCATCCAACATCCAACGACTGCGATCACCTTTGGACTTGTCTCTCTTGGATCTATGGTCACGATCTTCTTCTCTAGATCGGCCTTCGGGAGTTTTCACTCCACTCTTCTCTGTTTTCCCGAACAACGAATCGCTGATCAGACCCTGCTTGTAAGCTCTCCTGGCTGCCTGGTTCCAAGTGTACTCGGGTTCTGACCAGGTGGCACCTTGTCTAGGTAAGGGATGTCAAACTAGGCAAGGGCTGTGGAGCCAGAGGGTGTTGAGAGTGTACTCTAAATAAATAAATTATTAAAACATGTTGTAACAAATAGTTTATCTTTAATTTAATTAAACTGATTATAAGTAATTGCAAATCAATTAAAATTTACTAATTGTAAATTAATTAAATTGAGTAATTATAACTTTATTATAATAACTAAACACTATTGTAATTTAATTAAAGTTATCTAATAAACTAATTAGATTAATTTTAATAAAATGAAATTCAACTTAAATAATTTTTTTTTTATCCTAAAATATAGTTTAACTATATTTTCATTACAATAGTTTAATTAAATTAATTACAAATAATTATAAATTAATTAAAATTGAATAATTGTAACTTAATTAAACTAATTAATTGTAATAAATTAATTAAAGTAATATAATGAAACTAACTATAATTAACTTAATTTTAATAAAAATGAAATTAGTTCTTAAATTTAAATATTACAATTAATTAAAGTAATATAAT